>VDFB02031030.1:0-46504 GCA_007258455.2 Sequoia sempervirens | reverse complement strand
AGGTGTAAATAATATGAGTGATGAACGTTTAGGAAATTTGGATCAATGCTAGACTTAGGGTTTGATTTTGATTAGTTTGATTTCGATAATGAACTTGTAAACCCTAAGATGTTGGATGTGATATTAGGATGAATTTTCTCAAAGGATTGCTAATTCAATTAAATGTTTGAGAAAGGATGCATTCCCCTACACCTAACTAAACAAGGTGATTTTGATTTTGATGATCTACCCAAGTCTTAGAATGATGTTTCCAAAGATCTAAATTTTTTGGTGGGATGGATTTTGATAAGTGTTTGGGATGGGTGAAATGTTTTATTTGATCCTAACTAAACGTAAGGAGAACCTTGTTTACAATACCAAGATAGTGAAGAACATTATTTTCTCTAAGAGTAATTCAAACTAAAAGACCGATGCTTGAATGTAAAACCAAAAGATAACAAGCACTTGTGTGGGGATCAATTGAGTTAATCCTATTTAATGACTTCATTTTACCAAAAGCACACTCTTGATTATGTTTCAAACTAAATGTCCAGTGTCTTCACCTCTTTTTGTCCCACAAAGTGCTATGTGGAAGTTCCAAGAAATCAAGACAATGGTTGCCTATGTTGACCTTATTAATAGCAAATTAAGATGTAAACCCAATTACTTAGAAACCTCTAGAGATGTAATCCCTAGGGTAAGAAATAGCTCTTGGGTTTTTTCAAAAGTATTTTCTCTAACTAAAGGGGTTTGAAATTTTTATTTTCTTATTGAATGTGTGTTTCCCAATGTTTTCAAACAAGCAACTTTTTTGTAACCAATAACATGAACAACCTTATGTATATGAAAGACAATATTTGTTGGATTCCCACTTGGACAAGTCTAGCTACACTTATCTTTAGCAAATGGTTAGATGATTGACCCCACTGGCTCCCCTCCACGACTCATTAACGTCAATCGGGGCAGCCAAGCATCGACAACCATGAAACTCCCATGGCATGCTTTCCATTTCTACTAAAAGACCGTAAAAGTGTGGGGTGCCTTCAGAACGACCGTTCTTGCACCAACAAATAGATTAAAGGATTTTTGAAAATTCTAGCGCATGGGTTTTAATAAGGACTTTCTATTCGTGGAGATTGACCCATATGGCAAGAGTCCCCTTTCAGATCCATCTTGTCGGAATCAACCATGTGATATTGGAGTTTACTCCAATACCCACATTTTTATACCGGTTGGAAATACTATTGGCTTTAGAGTGTTACCGGTTGAGTCATTCCCTTGGGTGAGTACTTTTTCCCCAAGGTAGGCCCTCTAGGATAAACAAAAATGAGTACAAAAAAAATCTATAACTCGATCAATCTTTGATGGCAATAAAGAGAGAAAATATATGCAATAATTCCCCCACTCACACTCGCACAAGATCTTGTTCAATTTTAAACCCAAATCGAAGTGTGGAGGTGATTGCTTTGTCTTACCCTAAAGTGATGAAAAAGGCCTTTTGATTCTCAAGATCACTATAAAGTGCGAGAGAAGTGCATACGTCCTTTTTCAATGATGTTAATTCAAGTAAGCTCTCACAAAAAAAAAGTTACACTTGTTCTTTTTAAATCCACAAAGAAAAATGTGAGTTCTTTTTAAGCACCAAAAGATGAGTGAGAGATACTTTGATCAATTGTTAATCAAAGAAACAAAATCTAGTAAGTTGCCTTCCTACTATTCATTTTAACCTTTTCACAATGAAAATTGAAAGCCTAGGTAATGTTCGTTTTAGAGCCCATAATCAAAGATGAGTTAGCCTAAAACAAAAAAGTAAGGCATGTGACGGGATCTCCAAGCATTAAAAAATGCTTTTGAGTTTCAATTTTGATGTTTCAATTTATCGCCAAGTTCCCTTGAAGATCTTTTCCAAGCTCTTTGTGCAATGAAATGCTCCTTGCTCCTTCTAAAAAAAATAAAAAAAAAAATAAAAGAGAGAAAGGACAGTTATGTGAGGACTTAATTTGTTTAAATAAAATTATTTTTAAGCCTTAACAAAAAAATGATTTCAAATGAACACCCTTCTTTCCAAAGACTTTAAAACAACTCTAATTAATAAGAATCCTTCTTTTAAAATGATCAATTCCAAATTCCCTTAACAAAAGAATGATCACATCTACTATCACATGCAAAAATTATCCTAACAAAAGAATGATTTCACATATGATTACATTCAAAAATTCTCTTAACAAAAGAATGATTTTACATGATCACACATATGCCAAAATGATTGTTTTAAGCATTAAAAAGAAAGAATGATTTCAAATGGACATGCCTCTTCCAAAAGATTTAAAAATGACTCTACTTTTTAACATATTAATAAGAATATTGCTTTTAAAATGATCACATTCAAAAATTCCCTTCATTTGCATTACCACCACTTGTCATACTTACCAAACATCAATTAATTATGCACTGTCATCATCCTCCATATTTAAAGCTCTCTGACCCACCTTAGACACGCATTCTGAATATCAATGATTCTTAATTCAAAAAATCTTCCTATCACAGACCAAATAGACCAAACGTACTAGCTAGTCTAACTATTACATCAAGGTTCTTATCTCTTATATATTTCTTGAATTGCTTTCTATAAAAGCATATGAGAGCTTTGAAGAAAGCAGTCATGCAAAGCTATCTGGTCATATTTGTCCTAAAATGAACGATTCTAATTCCTCCTGCCACCCATCTTTTTTCTGTGTGACTTATCAATACATAGAGATGGTTGGAAAATAAGAATCTAAGTCCTTTTTCTTGATGTGGTCTGAGTGGGAATGTGGAGAGATATGAGATTTGATAGAGATGAATCGAATCTTGTACAACATATATACTTCATGGATTTCCTAGCTATAAAAGTGCCCCCACAAGTAATCAGATATGAAATGTGCAAAACTCTAAAACTTGCATGACATCTAGCATAAACTTTGACAAGATCATACCGTGTGGTTTTTTCTATCTAATATGTAGAGTATATGGTCTACCACTCCCCAGCTATATTAGCGAATGGAGAGACAATAGCGTATGTGTTGTATTCAGCCGCCATGAGCAGAGAATGTTGAAAACGCAAAATTATTTTCATCCAATCATAGTGTGCATTATGAACGTGGCTGGTAGGTGGAAGTTCTTGCTTGAATCAGTAAAATAAATGATTACCTTTGGCCCGCATCTTCTCTGCCTGTGCCTAACTTGCAATAGTATTAAACCACAGTACTCATTATTTACCAACCTCTTTAACGTAATGGAATGATGTGAGGTACATATGAGTCGATATTAAGTGAAAATTAAGGACCCCCGAAAGACATTACAAAATCTATCCCCCAACCCAATGAAATCATAAAGAGCTAAAGACGCCTAATTCCCAACTATGGTGACCATTGGCTCTAACTCTGAATTTGGCGGGGGTTTCCATCTCACATTAATATACTGACATAGACTTTAATGTCTCCACCAATGAACTGGTAAATATGAACTGATACAATTGATTGCCTACACATGCCTGCATATTCCTAAATATACCGAGGCATTCCCATTAAGTTTCTATGTGCTTCTGTGGAGAGCCAACATGTTTGAGAATGCTTGATCTTAAATATACAAATTTATCTCAACTTAACACTTGAGATAAAACTGACAAACTCATCTATTTGAAGAAAATAAAATTTCAAGTTTCAACATCCTATTCAGTAAAGAAAGGTGTTTGTTGAATAGTCTAAAGAATATGAATATCAAATTCTCAAAATAGAGGTGAAGAAAACTTATTGTGCAAACAAGTGGCTTTGGACAGCAGGTTGGACAATCCTAGGAGTTTGTCAATGTTGTTTAGAATCCTCCTAGAAATTTGATTTTGAAGGAATTTTGGTAGTACAAAAAAAAAAATTGTAATTTGAGCTTGCTACTAGGATATGTGCATGCAAAGAAGGTGAGAGAGGGTCCTTGACACTGAGAGTAAATAGAGCCACAACCACTAGAGTCAGATTTAGGGTGGCTAGGTCAATCTACACCCATCTGAATGCAAATCAGAAGAGTCTAAAGGGCACTTAATGCTTCCAACATATTTGGCATTTGCATTACAAAGTTGGAGAGAAGCTGTGGGTGGTCGAACACGCCAAAAGAGTACATTTGATTTTACAATAAGTAATTCTAGTATGGTTGTTCCTAGAATCCTTAGCTGTGTGTAAGATTTGAGTGTAATGTGCCATGATTTCACTTGCTTACTACTGCTCACGTATATTCATTGCAAATCTAGGAGAAACACCAGTAGGCGTGGCTCGACACATTTAGTACAGAACAAGATATGGTCATAGGAATGATTGTCATGCAGTAACATTTTCTCCTTGAGTGTGAGGATTACAAGATATGCATAGATTGAAAGGCTTAGAAAACTTTGAATTTAATACACTTGGTAGGTATGATCTAAATCTTTTGACCCGTGCTAGTCTCCTCCCTACACGTAAAACATAGACTTGGGATAGAGCTAAAACAAATTTAAGCAGCTTTAATGAATTTTAACATCAGACCAGAGGTATCAATGCGCGTAACTCCTAGTAGGCAACTGCAAATTTGATCAAACATGCACGCAACTCCAAGCAAAAATTCTCTAACTTGTTTTTTTTTAAATTTCAGTACGATATATTTCCTTTTAAAAAAATGAATTTAGCATCGAACCATAACCTTGAAAAGGAAGAACCAAAAATATATCAAGAAAGGAAATGGCTCTTAGTTAAATAAGAAAGTACAAATCAACTCATCCCAACAACTCTAAGATGCAATTATTCTACACAATTTTATTAAAATCTGGAAATGATTAGAAATTCAAAAACTCGATAGTGTAGAAGAAAAGTTTAAGCCACAAAAAATGAGCATTGAACACACTAATATTACATAGACTGTTTGTCATGACACTTAAAACAAATTCAATATTTTCATGGTACACTCGAGATGGAATTAAATGCCAAAATCACAAAAAAGATAGTGAATGCAAATAGCAACATGTGTGTTATGAGTACAAGTGCAATCAAGTAATGGTAAAACCAAATTCAATATGTCAGTCAAGTGTAAATAAGTAACAAATTCAAAATGCCTCTAGATAGTAAAATATTACTTTGCAAAAGTATTTTGACCTGCAAAAGAGAGATTTAAAACAACAACAGAAACACACCAAAGTACCCTCCTTCTAGCGCCATTATGTGGATGTGAAAATCTGCATTTTGGTTAAAATCCTAACACACAAAGCATGATTAGCATTTTAAAACAAAGCCATTAATCAACATCCCTATGAAATAAATCAACATGCTTCACGATGCAATCAAACAACAAAAGGATTAGATAAACTAATTGAAAGCATACAATAAAACATGAAGTAAATCATATCCCATATTGGATTGGTGCTTCTATGGAAAGAAGCGCTTTCCCAATCCTTTTCTAAGCTCCATGATGAAAATGATATAAAAATTCTTATGAGAATGATATGAGGTGGGAAAAATCAGTTCTCAATTGGAGAGAGTGAATTTACATTAGCTTTGTGGATCAAGTTGTGGAGGAGTGAATCAATGGAGATGATTTCTATTTATAGAATAGAATGATAAAAGAATGCTAACCATGGAGGATGTGGGACTAAAGATAAGCCAATGAGAAGAGGCCACTTGTCAACTTGTGATAGGTTGAGGAATGTGCAAGTTTTGGCCAATGTGCCAAAGAGGGGGAAATTCAAATTTGAAATTGAGAGGTAAATGTTGAGAGGGGGACATGAAAAATAGAAGTTAATGCAATGTTGGAAGGGACAAGTCAACTTTTCTTCATTTTCAAACTTGAGGGAATATTCCAAAAAGGTGCTTTGTTGAAAGAAAATGATGATTTAATAAATCAATAAATTGATTTATTTGTGCAAGTGGGAAAAGCTAGAGGATGTGATGGGTGGTTAGGTTAGAATAGTTAGGATTAGATTATATTAACTGATGATTAGGGGCTTTGACCCTTTTGACTTAAATATTTTGATTTATTTAAATCAAAAGGGGTGGAAGGTGATTTTAGAATTAATTAAATAAAGGTTTGATTTATTTAATCAAGGAGGGTGATGTTAGGATCAAGTTGATTTATTTAATTTAAATTGATGACTTTAGGAGATTGATAAATAAACTTGATTTATTTGATGAATGGATGAATATGACCTAATCAAATGCATGATGCTAATTTTGCATGTCTACACCTAAAATTAATGAAACAAAAATGGTTTTTAAAGGAGATTCTTAGGTTTCCACCATTATAAATTATGCTTTACTTTGAATTTAATAGGTAATTATTATTCATTTAATTTTTTATTTTTTTTTTGAAGGGTATACGACTTATAAAACGCAGGCGCTGTAAACTTTTAACGGACAGCGGTAGCCGACCGCCCATGCTTTCCAAGAACCTGAGGAGACTAGAACTCGTGACCGCCAGAGGCATAGCGGAATTACTTAGCCAACCTGGCTAGGGCCCCGCATTTAATATTCAAGTTATAACTAAAGTCTCAATTGATAGACTAATTGAAAAACATTTATAGCTTTCAAACAGTATCACATTTCTTGAATCCAAAACATGCATCACAATCTATGCTTTGCATACTATAGGATTAAAAAAAGAAAAATTGAATTTCATGAAGTTTTGACCAAGTTAAGGTGGTCAGACATACGAGCTTTTTATATTTTTTAAAAGTTTTAATAAAAAATTCATAACTAATTATTGACTTAGAAAAGAATTACAAAAAAATATGCATCACATTGGGACATGATTCCTCTACTTATATCTAAAATATTATAAAAAAATATTATCATTTTATTGTGGTTAGGGTGGTCAAACAGACACCTACTTCTTATTTTTTGCCTAAAATTTAAGTACTACTGCATTGAAATTTCAAATTTTTAACAAATAGACCTTTTTAAAAAAAAAACTAGTAGTCTAGAAACTACATTCAATTTGCTACAAATTCTATTCTTACATATTTTTGAAATAATATAGATTACTTATTCAAAATTTTATGTCAAGTTTCCTAAGTCTAATTTTTCTAATTTTTTTGCCACTTAAGGGCCTATTTTTTTCCAGGATGATCCTGCACATACCCAACTATGATGAAATTTCCTTTATTCATGCATTTATGCATGATCCTTTGTGACTATCATAGCTCAGTTTCTTGTCTTGATTCAAAGTCCACTTCTAACCGAGCTAAGAAGTATGAACCAAATAACCAAAACAACACACAAAATAGAGGCTTTTTACAGTTCAATCTGCCTCATCAACAACAAACTCAACCCATACCTAATCAAGTGGTAGTTGCTAAAGAATAGGTTCCCTTTACCTATGGGGACCTAAAGAGACAATTTACCCCCTAACTAGATACCGTCCATAACACAATGAATCAATTGCTCCAACAACAAATGATCACTTTTCCTATCGTTGAACCACCTGATACCACCAAGCCTTTACCACCCGCCTTTAAACCAAATGCTTATTGTCATTCTCATTTCCAAAATGAGCATGACACCAAACAATGTAAGTGTCTCAAACACTTAGTTCAAGAACTCATTGATTTGGTTCGTTTATCCATTGCAGGTGTCAATGATCAAGGCAATAAGTTTATTGCACCCCCTAATCAAAATTTACAAATTTTCACCAACCCTATGCCTAAACAAAGTATTTCATTTGTCAAAGCTAGTTAATCTTCTAACACACATGTGATGAACATTAATACAAGTAATGAACAACCTGATATAGGGTATGTGCAGGATCATGGAAAAAATAAGCCCTTAAGTGGTGAAAAATTCAGAAAAATTAGAGTTAGACAACTTGATGTAAAAATTTGAATAATTTATCTCAATTATTTCAAAAATATGAAAGAATAAAGTTTGTATCAAATTGAATTTAGTTTCTAAATTACTAGGTTTATTTTTATTTTTTAAAATCTATTTGGTAAAAATTTGAAATTTCTATGCAATAGTACTTAAATTTCAGGGAAAAAAAAAGTAGGTGTTTGTCTGATCACCCTAACCACAATAATTTAATGATAATATTTTTTCATAATATTTTAGATATAAGTAGAGGAATCATGTCCTGATGTGATGCATATTTTTTTTGTAATTTTTCAAATTAAATAATTAATTATGAATTTTTTTTGCAACTTTTTAAAAATATAAAAACTCATATGTCTAACCACCTTAACTTGGTCAAAACTTCATGAAATTCAATTATTATTTTTTTAATCTTATAGTATGCGAAGAATAGAATGTGACACATGTTTTAGATTCAAAAAATGTGATACTGTTTGAAAGCTATAGATGTTTTTCAATCAACCTATCAATTAAGACTTTAGTAGTAATTCAAATAGAAAATGAATAATAATAATTTATTAAATTCAAAGTAAAGCATAATTTATATTGGTGAAAATCTGATAATCTCCTTTAAAAACCCTTTTCGTTTCATCAATTTTGGGTAAAAAAAAGTCATCAGCCACATACCCTACAAATACCCATCATATCGCAACTTTTGGCCCATCATGATCCTACACATACCCTATAACTCCAAATGCTACCCAAGTTAATCCTATGGATGAACTAATGGGTACGATAAACGTTGTCCCTCGTAAGGGCCAAACAAACAAATCTCTTGATATTACCTTTTCTCCTAATGATATACTTAGAAAGCTTCTTGATGGTCCTCTTTACATAGCCAATAAAGTCTATGATAAGCCCACCAATGCGATATTAATAGATCTCACATGTGGCGAGAATGTGATCATGGAAGAGTTTTTACTATTACATTATCTCTATCAAGATGATTATGATAAACCAACTGCATGGATTAAAACACATACTAGTTTTGTGTGCCCTATGATCAGATCAATCGTACTGCCATTACAAATAGGGCCCAAAACTTTGGATGTAACATTTTCTATCATTCCACAATTGGATTAATTTTTGTTGTGGCTAGGTTATCCTTTTCTTCACTTGATGAAAGCAGTCCCTTTAGTTGTTCACAAATGTTTGAAGATTCTATATGGCAATGAAATATTTACCATACAACATAATGGCTTTAATCCATTGTCCTCTAAAGGTAACTTTTCCTTAGAAGCCTTTTGGCCTAAACTTATGGAACCCATCACCCCTCAAAAGGACTTCTTTTTCATAGCCTATCAAAAGTTCAAAGCCAAACAAATAGCCAAACCATCTCTTCATAATATGTCCCCATCCATTTCTACTTCTCCTACCCTAGATGAGACCATGCTTCAGCCTAAGTCTGAAATTGAATAAACAACACCACCTCCCAAACAACCAACAACAAACACTTCAACTTCATCATTTAAATGACAAAGTGATACTAAAATCAATCCCATTATGCCTCCCTGTATTAAACAAGTTTATATAGCCAAAGATAAAGTGATTGACCCATATCCTTTAGTTTCTTCCATTCTTCTCCCTTCGGAAGAAAAGGAACCTATGATGGATCAACCCACTCTTACCCCTCAGTAACTTCAAAATAAAATAAAATGAAACCGTGGTGCTAGGGAGTATAGATGTTGTTGTCGTCTCCTTCCTCATTAGTTACGAATGAAAGAAAACAAGGAAATCTAACCTCTGCCTTTGACAGAAGCAATAAATGATCACCCTCTTCCTCCTGACCTACCATTGTTAGAAACCAAGATCTGATTACAAACCAGAAAAATCACCTTCCACAAAAAAGAAAAACGAAAAAGCAGAGATTTGAAAAAGATGTGAAAATTGATATATTTGAAGTACAAAATATTACAAGAGATAATTTTCTTTATAAAAGTAAAGATGCATAAACCTAATATTTTCTTGAGCAACAAGATAGCTCAATAAGATAAAGATGAAAACCTATAACTTAGGAATTAAATATGCCTAAGTAAACTTATGCTAATGTGTAATTAAATATTAATTAAACTAAGTTCCCCCATAAGTGCAACTTAGGGAGAAGTCGATTATTATGCAAAGATGTGAGATGGGTCCCAAAAATAAAGGCTTGATCAGGTACCCATGTACAAATGCAAAGAGAGAGAAAACCCAGTGGGAAACCGCCCCCCTCAATGAGATGAACTGCTGGAAGGAATCACTGGAAGAACTCTGATGAAGCAACACTGGAACCCCAAATCCAGCAAGTAAGGAAAGATAATTCTGTTTGCAAAATACCATATCAGAATCACAAATGAAATAGCAGACCTGATGCCAAGGAACACTTGAAACTCACATACTTGATCAACCCTGGAATCTATAAGCAACAGTAGATGAAAGGATGAATGAAGCCCATAAGATTGTACCATCAAGATTCTGGAACATTGACCATAAAAACATGGCCTTCAAACTGCGATGGATCTAAACCAATGTGGATCAAGAACCATAAAATCCCAATGTGAAGTGTGAACCGAAGGAAACCAACAATGTGTCTAGCTAAGCAAGAAAAAAGCTAAAGGAAATAATAGGAAACCAAACAAACTCATGTGAGTTGTCACCAATATGAAGAATTAATGCAAGAACCCCCCTTAATGTAACTTTATATCAGTTTGTTATTACAATACCCAATGATTGTAGAAGGAGAGAATGTAGAACTACCGAAACATAAGCAAAAATGCAAACCTAGTGCATGAAACAAAAATGAATGCATGCATAAAATAAGGTACACATATTTTATAAATGACCTTAGATCTACATAGAGGCCGAAACTAGCTTTCCAACACCATGAAAATTGTGAAAAATGGATAAGCAAGTCAAAAGATATGCCTCCCAGAGTGAAAATGGAAACATCTAACTTCCAAGGTTGAAAAAGACATCAAAAAGGAAAAACCAAAAAATCACACCTGCACCATTGTGTAGAGCATTGAAACAGCTTTTCGATGATATCTCATTTGCAAAAAAAGACGTATGCCCAAGTTGCCCATTTTCGTGAAAGTGCTTCAAAAAAGTCTGATTTGGCCATTTGTAGCCCTTAGGAGCTAAAAAATAAAGCCCCTGGTCACCTGGGCAGACTAGAGAGCTGAAGTGCAGGCGCCAGTGGTGGAGCCGCCAGTCACCCACGTGACTGGGCTGGGGGCTTAAGATCCCAATGGGGGCTGGAGCTGGGTGCTCAATCACCCATAAGACCGACGGCTTGGAGCTAGGACCCGTGGGGGCTAAGTGCTTAGTTCTTGGGCACCAATACGACCGAGTGCTCGGCAAAGAAATCCCTCGAGGACTGAATAGAGGAGGACCGACAGTATGGTGGTGGTGAGGTGGCCGGTGGCCACTGGGCAACACTGGGTTTTAAACAGGCAATGCACAAAAAAATGCAGGATTTTTCAAATTTTTATTACTTTTTTGATTTTTTTCTTGAAATTTGAACCTCATGAAGTGTGTCTGGGGGCCGTACGGTCCTTGGGTAAAATTTTTTTGCCTCTCTGGATGACTGTGTCCAAATTAGAAAAACTTTATATGAAAATAGGGGTTTTTGGGCATTGCGAATACAATGGCGAGGTCCATTTGGGCCCAAAGTGCTCCAAAAATTAGGCGACCCCCAGATCTATCAGAAAAATCACCAAGCTTGAAACCCTCACAAATCTGGCAAACAATCACCAAAATGAATGAAATATAAGTCATTTCTAACTTTTTCCAGCACTCTAAATCCAACAGAAAACCTCGATCTGATCCAAGACACTGCATAAAGATGCTTAAGGAATGAAACCCTCGAGGGACCTCGAACGAGGTCTGCAATGAATTCCTATGAAAAAGTTGAGGAGCTGCAAATTGAGGCTCTGATACCATGTTAGAAACCAAGATCTGATTGCAAACTAGAAAAATCACCTTCCATAGAAGAGAAAAATTAAAAAGTAGAGATTTGAAAAATATGTGCAAATTGATATATTCAAAGTACAAAATATTACAAGAGATAATTTTCTTTATAAAAGCAAAGATGCATAAACCTAATCTTATCTTGAGCAACAAGATAGCTCAATAAGATAAACATGAAAACCTATAACTTAGGAATTAAATATTCCTAAGTAAACTTATACTAATGTGTAATTAAATATTAATTACACTAACAACCACAAGATAATATATAACAACCCTCACAACACAATGATCTGGTCCAAAAACCCCAACTTTTGATACATCCTTCCTTGGAAATAACCCTTTTTCCTCCTATCGTAACCAATCTTGATGATGATGATGAGGAGGAGATCACAAAAATATATGAAGAAGTGCATAATGATTGAAACTCTTTATTTTCATCTACCATGAGCTTAAATGAAAAAATTTCTTAACCAAATGAAGAATTTGGTACATCTCCTAGTTCAACACATGCAATTCTTTCTTTGGATAGTCACGCACCCTCGCAATACACTAAACATGATTGGGATGTGGATGACTTTTTAGATGGTTGAATTGTATTTTCCTTTCTAGCCTTTTACATTATTCTTTTATTTTCTCTTTCTTTTGTAATTTTATGTGTGTGTGTTGTGTTCCCCCGTAATGTGTGTTTGATGTTCTCTCTCTCCTTGTGCACTTCCTCTATTTGTACCTCTATTCATCTATATGTCGTCCATTTCCTTTTTTTCTTTGGTTTTTTCCTTTTGGGGATGACACAAAGTGTTGAGGTGCCCTATGTCTCTTCCATGTTGACCCAAAATGTACTTTTTCCTTTTTCATTTTTGCTTTTGTGTTTTCCTTTCAAGGATGACACAAGGCATCAAGAACGAAATATCTCCTTCATGTTGACCCAAAAGGTTTTCCTTTTATTTCACCTTTTTTTTTCCCTTTCACTTGTTTTTTCCTTTTGGGGATGACGCAAAGTGTTGAGACACCTTATGTCTCTTCCATGTTGACCAAAAAGGTCCTTTTTCATTTTTCATTTTTCATTTTTGTTTTCCTTTTGGGGATGATGCAAGGCATCAAGACTGAAATGTCTCCTTCGTGTTGACCCAAAATCTTTTCTTTTCATGTCACCTTTTTGTTTTCCTTTCACTTGTGTTTTCCTTTTGGGGATGATGCAATGCGTTGAGACCGCAGTGTCTCATCCATGTTGACCCAAAACAAAATTTGTTTTTCTTTTTGTTTTCACTCTCTTTGTGTCATTCTTCCAATTCTATGTGCTTTGGGGAATGATGTTAGTTCTGAGCTCTCTAATAAAAACATTGCAACAATGAACATACTGATCCAAAATCCATAGATCCCTTATGTGTTTAGTGTGTTCCTTTCTAAGTGGAAACTCCATTTTCTTTTGTTTTCTTTTTTGTTTACATGGTGTAGCCTAAGTTGGAAATATATGACTTGGAATAGGTCTTTCCAAGTTGGCTCTCATTTCTTTTTTTCTTTTTGAATTTTCCCTTTTCTACTTTGAAGTAATTGTTGATAGAATGGTTAGTAGCAATTCCTTTAAACTGGGGTAATACATTACCATCAATTCATGTTGCACTCTTGTTTCTTAGTGTAGCCTTGTAACTTCATAGAATGCATTTATCATTTTGGTGATGACATTGGGTGTGATTTCCTTCAAAAGTGTGATCTCTCTTAGCATACCGCATTCCTCTTAATGGCCTAATTTGATACATTGCATCCCCTAGGTTGTGAATATCCTATTCTTTTATTGGTCCTCTCTTGGAGACATTAGACACAATGTTCCCTAAGTTATAGACCTTGCATGAACTTAACAAGACTCCTTTGTGTTGGAAAAATGAGTAAAGTTATCTATTTGTTGTCATTGATGTCACCATGTTGGTAGTATGCTAGTAGTTGGGTCTGATACTCTTATACTGGTGCTTATCCTCTCTAGTGGTTGGTTTATAATTTTGGTTGCCTTTCCAGTATTCTAGTCTGCACTTCTCCACAGATGATAATCTTTGGTTGTGGTTTAGGGAAACTACTAATGGATGTTAAAGGCATGCATGATTAGGTTATTTAGTGCTCTAGTGCTCGTATAGCATAGTAGAAACCAACAGATTGATTGTTGCCTTGTTGTGTTGAAGATTATTCTTGGCCGACTTGTTAAGTTAATTTTGATTTGATCTGAAGGCTTATGTGCAACCTATTTCTTGGTCTAAGTCGACATGATGAAATGTGCTAAAGATTGTTTTTTTGTTTTGAAATATTTTGTGAACTATTGGAGCCAACATAATAATGGTTAAAACATTTTGAAAATACTTTTTGGATGCCAACCTAATTAGTGCTTGCAATGGAGATTGGGTATATATATAAGTATACGGCGAATAGTTTGGAAGCATGTGTGAATGAGTGAGTAAGTACAAATGGGTTTGTGGGAATATGTGTAGTGATTTCATACGAAAGTGATAGAAGAAATAGTGAAGAGATAATGAATGTGAAGGTGTGATAAGAAAGTAAGTACTTGTGCTCAAGCATATCTGGAACTATATGAACACATGTTAGGTGCATCTTTTGAATTCATTTTTGGGCTATAAAGCCTTACTCTATTTTGCATAATTTTTCTGTAGGCAGTGAGCCTCCCTGTTGGATAGTGAGTCCTTCGTAGGAATTGAGCTTTTGTATTTAAACAGTGAGTACTCTTTTGGGAAGTGAGCTCTTGGAAATGATCCTTTGTATTAAGTTTATAATCTTTATATTTTGAGTTAACCCTCACCATGGTTTCTTCCTTATTGGGTTTTCCACGTAAAAATATAGTGTTCACTTTGTTGATTTACTTTATATTATCTATGTTTCATGCTCATATTTAATAATAGAGTTGTGTGATTAAAGATTTGATAAGTGATAGAGTTTTAAGTTTGAATTTGTGTGACAACTGATTCACCCCCCCTCTCAGTTGTCTTGTGCTTGTTTAACACTTTGAACATCTTTTACATTTTACATTTTTGCATCTTTTCCACCTTGCATAACATAGCTTGCATGCTTGTGGTACCTTCCTCTTTGTTCATGATTTCTAAGTGTAGACATGCAAAATTGGAATCATGCATTTAATTAAGTCATATTTTTCCATTCATCAAATAAATCAAGTTGATTTGATTAGTCTCTAAAGTCCTCCATTTAAATTAAATAAATTCATCTTTAACACTAACATCATCCCCTTTAGTTAAATAAATAAAAATATTTATTTAACTAAGTATAAATCATTTTCCATTTCCTTTTGATTTATTTTAATCCATAAATCTAAGTCAAAAAAGTCAAATCACCTAATCTTCACTTAAGTTAATCAAATCATGATTAAGGTTAAATCTAATCCATGTCACATCCTCTAGTTTTTCCCACTTGCACAAATAAATGATTTTAATTCATTTATTAAATCTTCATTTTCTCTCAACAAGGCATAAAAGTGGAATATTCCCCCATTTCAAATCTCCCTCTCAAATGACTTGGCCCTTCCAACATAGCATTAACTCCTCTTACATTATCTCTTACATGTCTCCCAATTGGAATTTAAGACTTTTTCTTCTCCCTCCAAGAAGCCATCTTTTGAATTCCAAATCTCCCCCTCTTTGGCACATTGACCAATATGTGCACAACCTCCCTCCAATGGAATGCTGACAAGTGGCACAATTCCATTGGATTATCTTTGATACCACATTCCTCCTATCTTGCATTTTTCTATCATTCTTTTCCATAAATAGAGACCCTCTCTATTGATTTAATCCTTCACAACTCCACAACTTGATCACTTATCATCTTGCATCTTGTTCAATCATCATCCAAGAGCTTATCAAGGATTGGGAAAGGGCTTCTTTCCATAGAAGCACCAATCCACTATGAGATAGGGGTCTGATCATTTTTTTCATATGCTTGCAATTAGTTGTTTTTGTTATATTTAGTTTGCATATTTTAGCATGGTTAAGTATTTCATAGGAATCTTAGGTTTGCTTATTTTGAATTGACTAACTAAACTAATTGTGGTCATTGTTTGAAGTAAACTACATATTTAAGGTTCACATTTTGGCACACATCGTGTGGCTCGAACCATATTTCCTTTTCATTAGGAATTTTGTTTGAGCCTTAGCATATAGTTTTGTTTCTTGATCTACACATTTTCTTTATATGCTCATATCTACTTCATTGCTAAATCTACTTCACTGCTACTCTAGAAATTGTTTTATACTTTATTTTATGTTGAAAGTAGGAATTTCTTTATTGTTTCATACTAACGGTTTTCGAAAGAGACAATACCTAAATAATTCATCATCGTAAGAATTGCTTTATAATTTTATACTAACGGTTACCAAAATAGAAATGTTAGGAAGGAATATGTTTTGGTCATTCATTGTTCCTATTTTTTAAATCATACAAAATTTGAAGTTCTATGTGTAATATTCTCTATATTTTCCTTTAGTGGGAGTGTACAAAAATCTAAACTATTTCTATTGTATTTTCATTCACCATTATTGTACTCGCCTATCTGGAATAGCTGACCGACTTTGTCCATTCCACCTACGGAACACCATGTGTCAGTCATGATTATCAATGACCAGACTTTGTTTATGGCAATATTGAGTGTGCCCAACAGTCGTTTCATTGAAGCTCACATCTCCCTCTGATCTGTGCCTCATTTCCACCCTCACAACCTTCTCATGTCTATATGTTGTGAATAGATTGCTACAAGAAGAAGATGATATGGTAGGAATATTTATTAGGATGAAGAGAGCCAACATGCGGGCTACATAGAAACACCTTAACCAACCCACTGTCTATTTAGATTTTTGTCGGCTGCCTAATCTTCCATCCATGTGTACGAAGTGTACATAGTTGCAGTCTTTTGTACCCTGGTCATGGCTTTCTATAGAAGGTTTTTTTCTATGTATTGTGAAAGGTTTTTAATTAAAATATTTGTATAAAAATTCGACCTCTTTTTCTTACCTGTCACATCACCTATCATTTGTCTCATCGGCATGTACTTGGTTGTTGCCATGTCATTGTCAGTTTAATGTCATATAAAGTTTGATTTAAGGTTTGGTCAATATGAGAAATTGGTCACAGAGTTTCAAATTAAAAGTTTTTATTAAAAACTTAAGCGGGGCCACCTTAGTGCCTCCCTCCCGCTGCTTTGCCTGTAGCAGCGGTATTTTATTTTTATCGCTTTTCTTCCACCTGTCAAACTCCAACAATTTCTCTCCATACAAGCCTACTATCTCTAGCTATGGATAATGAATATGCATGTCCACAAATTTTTTGTCTTGCGATTTCATAGATAATGATTTTTTCAATGCTTGTGTTGGAATCATGCAGGCCAGAATAGAGATCGAAAGAGGAAAGATTATATTTCTTTTCTTCCTATCCTAAGCTAGATGCTTTGTTGATGCACTCCAATGGGCGCATCATACAAATGATAAAGTAATACTAATTTTTTCATATGTGGTTCCCACTCTAGCAAAGCAATTACATCTTTGATACATATTGAGCACACAAGCTTAGTCTAAGACAATGGCCCTAAAGTTTTCCCCAGATTTCAAAGTATTCAAGGTGAGGGGGTATCTTTGTGATTAGGTACATTTGTGGACTTTAATTCACCAACCACCTTATTCGCAGTGTAAGATAGATCCTTCTGGTGCAACTCCCCAAAACTTCATATTAATCAAAAGGATGTATTGGAAGCGGTAATTTCACGCAAGGTTAAAGAGTGCCATTATTAGCGCTCGGGGATAGTTTTCATAAGAGGCTATCAAGGTTGACAGACTCCAATCAAGATGTTGTCTCTATGTATTAAATCTCTTTTTTTTTTTTTTATGTATTCATGTTTTTTCCATCTTTCATATAATTTGAATGCGAATTTGGGGAATGCTATATCCAATATCGTTCAATATCATTCTAACATTTATATGCTACATCTTTTGATATCTGTAGCCTGTACAGGTGAGAAATTCCAAAATGTGTTTAATGTTTCAACTCTCAAGTCTCATTGATTTCACATTATGTTGATGTCTACCCTTTGGAAAATTAATTATATCATATACGTTACTAGCTTTGGAAAATATTTTATAGATCCCAAAATCAAAACTTTTCTTAACTTCTATTTATTATGATTGATACATTAAATAGAAGTGACAACCTTAGATATGATAGGTTGTTTTAATATCTAACAGGTGCATTCATTGGAAGCAACAACTTTAGGGGCCTCCTGTGAGTTGAAAGCAAGAGGATTTTGAATCCAAAGGTATCAAACTATAGAGGAGTAAATTAGGCTAACATATTTTACTATTCTCCAACCTTGTTAAATGTTATTTACTTTTAATAGGGTTTGTAAAAAAAAAATTAATGTCTTTGCATCTTACAATATTATCTTGCTAGAAAACAGAATGAAGGATTATTGATTAGATATCGTCTCTAAATTTTGTTGAAAGCACATCTAATAAAATTCGTTTCCTTTTAATATTTATTTCTTGAATTGTTTCTTAACAATTAATTCTCATGTGTTTGTCTTTTTATCTTGTAGATCCCATTTGCACATGGAACTTGAAAAATTGAAGTATAGACAACAATTTTTGGAGAATTTTTGAGTTGGAAAAGTGAACATTAAACTCGAACATGAAAAAAGCATTTTTAAATGCTTATTGAAATAGCCTAGAAGCATTCATTTTTTGCTTTTGTTTTCTATTTAAGGCCAACTCACTTCAGATTTGGGTTTAAAATCAATCATTGTTTTGATTATTTTCGAAGTTGGGCTAAAATTGAACATAGAAACTTATTAGACATTTCTTTTTGGGCTAAAAATTTGGAGAAAGTAGCTTTCATCTTTCATCTTGGTTCTATAAAAATAATTAAATCATTGTTTTGTGGATTTAAAATGAACAAGTGCTTCTTTGTTTTGTAATTACTTACTCAAAGTAATATCATTAAAAGGACATATGCACTTCTCTTGCGCCTCATGCCGATCTTGAGAATCAAAAGGCCTATTGGTGACATTAAGTTGCACAAGTAGTTACCCACACACTTCAATTTGGATTTAAAATTGAACACATCTTGCGAGTGTGAGTGGAACATATTGCATGTGTTCTCTCTTTGTTTCTCAACAAAGATCAATCAAACTACAGATATGTTTGCTAACTTTTGTTTATCCTAGAGGGCCTACCTTGGGGAAACATTACTCACCCAAGGGAATGACCCAACCGGTAACACACTAAAGCCAAGTGTATTTCCAACTGGGATATAAAAGTGGGTACTAGAACAAAGGCTAGTATCACGCGGTTGGTTCCAACGAGAAGGGAAACAATGGTCTCTCATCACATGGATCAATCCCTACAAATGGAAAGTCTGAATTAAAACCCTTGTTTAGAAAGGCTAAAATCCCTATCTATTTGTTCGTGCAAGAATGGTCATTCTAAAGCCGCCCCACACTTTTATGATTTTTATTAGAAATAGAAAGTATGCCATGGGAGTTTCATGGGTACTGATGCTTGGCTGCCCCATATAAGTGAGTGTCGTGGAGGGGAACTAGTGGGGTCAAGCATCTAACCATTTGCTAAAAATAAGTGTAGTTGGACTTGTCCAAGTGGGGACTCAACAAATACAGTCTTTCATAGCCATTGGGTTGTACTTGTTCTTGGTTACAAAACACTTTGCTTGTTCATAAACATTTGGAAACAAAAATTCAACATTGTCATCAAACTTCAAACCCTTTAGGAAGAAAATATCTTTGAAAAGATTCATGTGTTATTTCTTTCCCTTGGGATTTTATCCTTAGAGTTTTCTAAACACTTGGGTTTATATCTCAACTTGCTTCCTAAAGTCAACAATAGGTAACTTTTTCCTTGATTTCATCAAATTTCCACATGATGTACTTTGTGAGATGAGAAGAAGTTGGGACATTGGATATCTAGTTTCAAAAGCTAATCAAGAGTGTGTTTGTAGTAAAAAAGAGATCATTAAACAAAGTTAAGAAACAATTGGACCCCACACATGTGCTTGACATCTTTTGTTCATATGGTTTTTCATGCAAACATTGGTCTTTTGGTTTGAACTACTTATAGAGAAAAGCATGTTCTTCACTATCTTGGTCTTGTAAACAAGGTTCCTATGAGGTTCATTTAGGATCAAAATAAAACACTTCATTCATCCAAAAGTTTATCATCTCCATCTCATAAAAAAATTTAGTGCTTTGGAAACATCATTCTAGACTTGGGTAAATCATCAAAATCAAAATCACCTTGTTAGTTAGGAGTATGGGAATGCATCCTTTCTCATACCTCTAGTTAAATCAACACACCTTTGAACAAGTTCATCCTAAGATCATATCTAACATCTTAGGGTTTACAAGCTCACTATCAAATCAAAACAATCAAAATCAAATCCTAAAGTCTAGCATTATCCAAAGTTCCTAAAAATCTCAACACCCATATCATTCACCCCTTTCATCCTTCATTGCATCATTGGTCCTGAACACCTTAGAGGTTACATTTTGCAAAAAGTTCAAAAAATAAGAAGAACATGGAATATAAACTTGATCCATACATCATGAGCAGTCTAAACCAACTAGACTATCAAAGCCTTACAATGCCAATTTATTTTCAACACTCACATTTATACAATCTATACATAGGATCATTATTTCCTACAAACCCTGATGGTACAACAAATATGTTTATGCCTAGTCAAAAGTTTGGAACACCTTTCTAGATGATAGATTTAAATTCAAGACCAAACCTAGAAATCTATGAGCCAAAAAATCAAGGCATGGGTCTTCAAATGAACAACATCATCCCACCAAATCCATGTATGGCTAGTACAAGTTTTCCAAACATGAACATTTCAAATCCACAATTAGAAAACTTTGGGATAGATATGCTCGCAAAGCATTCAAATGTTGTTCAAAGTCCAAAAAATATGTTAACAACTCCATGTATTAATCCAAGTCAAGGTAACACCATGCAAAATCAAGGCAATGTGATTCCCAACCACAACAATGTTCAATTACAACCCATAATGCCAAATCTGAACATCATCCCAAATTAGAAAATTGTCCAAAATCAAATTTTCCATGATTGCTTGCAAACACCACAAGTGTACATTCCAAATCTACTTGATCAAAAGCCAAATCAACCATATCAAGGGAGTCAAAATCAAAATCAAAATAAAAATTCACTAGATCAACTTGCTTCACTTGCCAAACTAATTGACTTATTGAGCCAAGAGACATCTTCACTCCAAAATCAATACGATCTTCCTTTGGTTGAACCATATCATCAAAGCATTGAGGTGTGTCCACAACCACATCAAGAACAATATCTCCACTGTCAAGAAGTTAGTTATCAATATCTACCACATCATCAAATCTAACCCCCAAAACTCGAAGGTCAATCACCACATCTCAAAGATCAATCACCACATCTCCAAAATCAATCACCACAAGGTCAAGTTAAAGTAGAAATATCACAAGGTAATAAACAAAAAATACACACCACTTGGGAGACCAATTGAAATGGTCATGTGATAGTTGGTACAAGAAACTCCCATCAAAATCCCCGTTTATGCAAACTATTAAGAACCCCTAGTTAAAACACCAAGGTATAAAAAGAAGCACCTTTGTGATTTTCACAAAACAAAGGGACACACAACATCAAACTATATTAGACTCAAAAATCTCATCCAAGACCTCATTGATCAAAAGATAATCACTATTGGGGACAATGATCAGGTTTCAACCACTGGTAATAGCATTGACAATCTCCCCACCAAAATTGTTAAAAGCAATGATCAAGACCTATCCATCAATGAGCACCTTGAAGATGTTTCTACCTCATTCGAAGGTCAAATCAACATATATCAAGAGTCAATTTTTCAAAATCCACCAACAATACCCAACAATGATCCAATTCATGAAATGTTAACATCACTTGACCCTATGATTGAAGACATTGACAATCTCTCCACCACAATTGTTGAAAATAATGATCAAGATCTATCCATCAATGAGCACCTTGAAGATGTTTCTACCCATCCAATGATCAACTCACCATACATCAAGAGCCACTTTTTAGTGATCTATTTCAAGGAGTATTAGAGTTATTTGATCCTACTGACATAATCCACAATTCATCGAACACTGATAATATTGAAAATGTCTCTACATCGCCTTATGAGTTAGAGGACATATCGCAAAAAAATATTCCAAAGCAAGATCAAAATATTTCACCAAGGTCTACCAATGGTCCTTTCCAAGACATATTGACATCCTTTGACCTCATGGTTATAGATACTGAAGGGATCCTCATTTCAAAATTTAACCTAAGTCCACCCAAAGATCAAGAGGATATTGAGCCACTTCCCATATCTAATGATGACATCTAAGAACCCTTTATAAGCAATCCATCCTTTGAAACTGACCCATGTCAAGAACTTGATCCAAAGCATGTCGAAAGCAATTCCAAAGTCATTCAAGATCAAGAATTTGTATCTCCAAGGTACTACAATGATCTAATGGACACTCTCCTATCTATACAAGATGTCACAAATGATGATCATATCCATATATCACATATTCCTCCATCTACCCATGAGATGTTTTCTTTGGATGGAAACGTAGATGATATTCATTCAAAACAAGAGTCCTATACTCTTGATATCATTACCAAGGAACAAGAGTCTCCTACTCCTAACATTTGTACACATGATCAAGATACTAAAAAATCTAGAGACAGATAAAAAATGGGTCATGAAGAAGGCTTCTACAGAAATTATGAATCAGGAACATCTCGTGAAGACATATAAAAAATGAATCATAAGGAAGACTTTTATGGGGACAATGAATCATTGACACCTCTCGAAGAAACATTAAAATCTAATATTCCACAAGATCAAGCCAAATATATCAATCACGAAGCTATCCCACACATGGGGGATCCTATCACTTATAAAATTGGGTCACTTACCTTTTTAAGGGAAAGCTATCTTATCAATGAAGAAGATGTCACCTTTGAAGATCCATGATAGAACATAGAAGGATTAGCACCTTGTTTCCAAGGTAAATCATATCCTATTGCAAATAAAATGTTTCAACAGATGAATTATCAAGGCAAAGGATTAGGCCTACATGAATAGGCTATCTTAGCACTAGTGCAGATTATCAACAATCCTAAGCATCGAGGTCTTGGTTATTTGACAATTAAGGGAGCTAAAAACATCAGTGATCCCTCTATAATACTTGGGGTAAATTTATCTAGTGCAAATGTCAACATAGGGGGCATGAAGAATGCTTATGATAAAAATAATGTCAATACTACAACCAACCACATCATGAATCTTCATCCACCCATCACTCCATCCACAAATTGGGACCAACATAAAAATAAGGATTTGAATCAAAGCACAAACAACATTATCAAAGCAAAAGAAGCTGAGAAGTATGAAGGAAAAATCAAATACAAGTGGATACCAAAGAATACCAAGAAAGATTATCCCTATCAAACTCTATCAACCAAAGAAACTATGTGGAAAAATAAAAAAGGGAAAAGTATCCATCAAAGATGTCCACAAAAGAAAAATCAATCTTCTCAAGCAGTGTACAAAGTATATCAAGCCGTTCGTCCTAATTCCACATACACTTTTGTATCCACCCATCATTGCTCACCTTCCCAAGTTTGGAGAGTCAAAGGTTCCAAGCTGTCAACCAATCCATCTTCTATTCCTAAACACACTCCATCCATGCCTCCATGCATAATATCCAATTCTCACATCGACCATGTATTGGTAGCCTCCCTTCATCATAAGGATTCAGAAGGCACTATATCATGATGTGTGCATCAAGACAAAGTTAACTTTGGTATCAACAAAGTAGATCAAGAATCTCAAAAGTTGCTTTTAAGTGCACGTATCTTGGCAAAGTAGCTTCTTCAAGAAGGACATGAATGGCACATTATGAGAAAAACATCTATATCAACACCACCAAGTGATTCAGCATGAGCTTAGAATCTTTCAAAAAAATCAAAAAATCAAAAAATACAAAAAATCCAAAAAAAAATAGAAAAAGGATTGAAAACAGTAAAGAGAAAAAAATCATCCTCTAGTGAAAACCACTTCGGTGGTGCTTTGGATGGGTACCATGATGAAAACCTAGAAAACAGGCGTCATGTGTAGAATTGAGCATTTGCATGCGCCAGTTCATGTGGAAGCATCTCATCCCATCCATAATAAATCCAACATTCCATCCATCTCATCCATAATAAATCCAACATTCCATCCATTTCATCCAGGAATCATTTATCCAATCCATTTTCATCCATCTGCATCCATCTTGATCTTGAAAAATTTTGGTGCACAATTTACGCTTTCTTACGGTAAAACATCTTGACATGGGTCATTTTCATTGATCCTATCCTATCCAATGTTATTTGAGCCATGAAACATTATCCAAATGAGCATTCTTTAGCTGAACACCTTATCTTATTGCAAGATAATCATTGGCATCCTTTGTGTGCTTACCATATCCATCTGTCCACATACCTATCCAAGCATCCACCCATGGCATTCCGTACATTTATAGACACTGGGGGCAGATATTTATATCTTTCTTCGAGAATAAATCTTGAACTATATCCTCCAACTTATGTGGTGATCCAAACATTGGAAAATGTGAAATCAAATTGGTCAAGCCACTTGTGAGCAAAATTCCAAATCACTAGCCCATGGCATATTTTGATGAGAAGATGTTCCTTATCAAGATTCATCTTTGATCGAACATCAATCCAAATAATCACTATCAGTTGCATCTAAGTTGCACTTCAAACATCACATCAAATCATCCAAAACATCTTTTGTTTCAAACCAAGCTTCAAAATCCCGATCGATCAAACCCAATCAATCCATCATAATTTTGGGATATCTTTCCTAGTCCTTGTGTTGCTTAACACTATCCTTGAATTGTTGTGCATCCTCAATAATGTTATCATCATCAATCCTAATCAATCAAATCCTTGCATTATTGTGTATCCTCAACAATGTTATCATCATCAATTTGTCATCATCTTGGGATATCCATCCTGATCCTTGTGTTGCTTAACACTATCCTTGCATTGTTGTGTATGCTCAACAATGTTATCATAATCCATCCATCAATCTAATCAATCAACCCGAGCTTGGTTTTCAACAAAAATCCTAAAACAGAGCACTGATATCATCACACATGTCCAAATCTAAATCATCAAAATTATGTGAAAATCCAAAAACATTCATAAAAAATAGAAAAAATCAGAAACATTGGTCATATGAACTATGTCGTCTTTGATCTTAAACGTAGGCAAGGATAATATTTTATCAACCCCTGAGACACAAAAACATTTGAAAAACATAAAAAGACAAAAACATTAGAAAATCAAAAATCAAAACATTTGTAAAATCTTGAAAATACCAAAAAAAAGCCTCAAAACATTCGAAAAACATCAAAAACATCCAAATATTTGGAAATTCCATCTGTCCCATTTCACGTTGACCCTCAATAAATCACTCATCTATAATAAAACAATCGTCACCTTCATCCTTTGCAACACAAACGAAAACAACCACAACAATCAGCAAACTCTTGATAGCCTTATATCAATAACCTTTCGAACAACCTATCAAACTCAAAATCAAAATCAAAACAACAAACTTTTAAATAAAAAATCAAACTCTTGATCATTCACAAACATGTCAATCGACCTTATATCAATAGCCTTTCGAACAACCTATCAACTTTCCACCATCCATTAACATGTCATAGGATGCATCCTTCCTACAATGGGAATTATCTATTGGAAACACACTTTGGATAAACAAAACGATGTGTCGTCATCCACTAACATGTCCTAGAATGTATCCTTCCTACAATGGGCATTATCTATTTGCAATCATTTCAATTCTTAACCTAAAAAAAACAAATTCCTTTGACTAGAGGTATGAATAACATTGACTTGTTTGTGTTCTTGATCTTTTCTTTTTGATTTATCTTATTGTGCTCATTCCAATGACCTCTCGATGATGTCTAATCAAAGTGATTTAGAGAGAAAGGAATGGGGCATCAATCATTATCTTTTTGTCTGTTATGCCTATTGGATGTTCTTGTAATATAACTTGGCGAATACTTGCTTTGTTAGGTGCATCATTGCAAGGTTTCCATATGTCAAGTGTGAACAAGAAAACTCCTATCTGATTGTCGAGTCAAATTCCATCACACTAGGTACAACACCATCTTGGTTCTTTATAGCTTGATGCATCGTACTTATGTGTGTTATCAAACATAAGGTAAGTGGCCCTTTTAAAATCCCAATTCTTGATAAGAAAAGCATCCATCTCTCATCATCATCTCTAATAAAGTTGGCTTGTTAAATCCTCTTGTCATCATCTCATTTTTTCTTTTCCACGCTAACATCATGCTAGAATAGTTAATGACCATGATCACTAGTGCATCCATCCTGCATCCACAAACCATCATCATACTACATATCATATCATATAATAAACACTGATCATCTCACATGCATTTTCATCATCACATAATATAGATCTGTTAGTCTAAGCATCTCATAAATCATACATTTGCATAAAACATCCATTGAATAATCATATAGGAATTATCACATCATCCATATCACATGCATTACATCATCATTTTAAGTTGTTTAGGATAATATAGATTGGTTATTCTAAGCATCATGAAATCATCTCATTTGCATCATCATCATAACCATCCATACATCCATCTTGAACCTCTTTGTCATGAGATCAACCTTCAAATCAAACATTTTGATCGATCTCTTGAGGGGGAAATGTACTAGTATACTTCTTTCTGTAGGGGCATACAAAAAAATCAAATTTTTTAAAAAATTTGATTGCAACAAAATTATTCTTTGAACCAACACAACAAGCACGTTGCTTCAAAGAGGGGGAAAATGTAGACATGCAAAATTGGCATCATGCATTTAATTAAGTCATATTTTTCCACTCATCAAATACATCAACTTGATTTGATTAGTCTCTAAAGTTCTCCATTTAAATTAAATAAATTCATCTTTAACACTAACATCATCCCCTTTAGTTAAATAAATCAAAATATTTATTTAACCAAGTCTAAGTCATTTTCCATCTCCTTTTGATTTATTTTAATCCATAAATCTAAGTTGAAAAAAATAAAATCACCTAATATTCACTTAAGTTAATCAAATCATGATTAAGGTTAAATCTAATCCATGTCACATCCTCTATCTTTTCTCACTTGCACAAATAAATGATTTTAATTCATTTATTAAATCTTCATTTTCTCTCAACAAGGCATAAAAGTGGAATATTCCCCCATTTCAAATCTCCCTCTCAAATGACTTGTCCCTTCCAAAATAACATTAATTCATCTTACATTGTCTCTTACATGTCTCCCACTTGGCATTTAAGACTTTTTTTTCTCACTCCAACAAGCCATCTTTTGAATTCCAAATCTCCCCCTCTTTGGCACATTGACCAAGATGTGCACAACCTCTTTCCATTAGAATGCTGACAAGTGGCACAATGCCATTGGATTATCTTTTATCCCACATTCCTCCTATCTTTCATTTTTCTATCATTCTTTTCTATAAATAAAGACCCTCTCTATTGATTTAATCCTCCACAACTCCACAACTTGATCCTTTATCATCTTGCATCTTGTACAATCATCATCCAAGAGCTTATCAAGGATTGGGAAAGGGCTTCTTTCCAAAGAAGCACCAATCCACTATGAGATAGGGGTTTGATCATGTTTTCATTTGATTGCAATTAGTTGTTTTTGTTATATTTAGTATGCATATTTTAGCATGGTTAAGTATTTCATAGGAATCTTAGGTTTGCTTATTTTGAATTGACTAACTAAACTAATTGTGGTCATTGTTTGAAGTAAACTATAGATTTAAGGTTCACACTAAGCATACAAAGCTTTGATTGTCTCATGAAGCATGAAATTACATTTTCCTTTGTGGCACCTTGTTAAAATTATCAAGAGGTATAACTTTGATATGATTGAGCCTGAAGCCCATTCAACGACATGACTTTTCCCATAGCCACCTTTATGTTTGTGAGTGCATACAAACTAGTGTATGTATTTCAACTTTTTGGGTCTTCTGACTTGGTGGACTACATTAGATCTATCGCCCCACAGTGAGTATGCATTCTCTTTCTCACAAACAGCCTAGATCTAATCCATAACTAGTTGGACAAACAATCGAAGCTTAATCTAATTCTCTCTTTTCTTCACATGTCTGTTCCTTTTTTCTTATATTTAGTCTACCATGGGATCTTCATCCTGGGGTATTGATCATCCTTCTTGATCGTTTTATTCCATCTTGCTACCATAAGTGCATTTGGACCCTCTTCTTGATATGCATGGCTACTTTAGTGTGAGATTGAAGCAACTTCATCCTCTCACTAAAGTGGTGTCTAAATGAACCATAGACAAATGGCTCTTGGACATTTTCATGGTCTTTTAGGTCTTTCTCTCATGATGCTTGGTCCATTTTGTTTTGATTTAATGTTGCAATGTGGCTTAAACATCAACATTAAGTCCTAAAAATTCAAATTAAGGTGTCTTGTGAAGGTTTTGTGAAGTGTTGTAAACCATTTCTACACTTTTCTAGACTCTATGCATTACAATTCATCTAAAAATCATATTTTTATCACTTATCAAGTCCTATTTTGAAGTGTTGTAAAGTCTTGTAACAAGATTTCACACTTTTTTATGATTAATTTTATGATTTACACCTTTCTTATGGTTTATTTGACCCCATTATGCCCTTATAAGGCTTAATTAAGTGTATTTTTTAATGTAATCCCAACAAATAACATTAAATGCAACTTAATTCCCGACACCCACTTTCAAGTCCAAGGTGGGACCCATTTTCCATGGGTGTTGAATGAGTCCCTCTTGGCTCCAAATTCAAAATATTTCAAAATTTCTTTTGGGTTTTCATTGAAAATTACCTTATGTTAGCTTGTGATGAGGTATCATTGGGTTACTAAGGCACAAGTGTGTATAAATAAGTGCTTTTACATCCATTTTGACCCCCATTCATTCAAGCACTCAAGCACTTTGCATCATTCAATCAAGTATGAATCAAGTATCTTGGAGCAGCCATTGACATATCTTCAGATTTCTTCAACAAGGTTGTGGTGAGTTTAGAACATTTGCATGTTGTTTATTCATCTTTCCTTGTTCATTTCATTGCATTTCTTCATTAAGGGTTTGATTACCAAAGTGGTATTTGACTAAGGTAAATCCCTATTACCTAACCCTTAACTATTTTTCCCCTTTTGCATGTCTATGTTGTAGAATTGTGTATGCAGATCTGTCAAGAAATTAGGTGTTGAAAGATGGTCAAGAAGAAAAAAGTGTTTCAATTCAATCATAACCTATTTCAAGCTTGGAGAAAACCTATAGTTTATTTTGTGCAGATTTGACTCCGTCAACCTGAGAAGAAGACAAGTCTAGATCTAGTGCTACAGACTTGGTCCTTGATTTCACAAAATTTTGGGACAGGAATGATTTTCCATCAGTGGTCAATGAGTCCCACCTTAAGGTTAGAAAGTTATATTTTGTCAGATTCTAGATCTCAATAATTAGAAACCTATTTTCATAAGTTTTCATCAATAGATGGACTAATTTTCCATTAGTGGTGAATGAGTCCCACTGGTGATTTTCACTGATCTCTATCAACATTCAGGACACTCCAAATTCATCATTCATTGCCCAAGTGCACTCTATTTGAACCTTCTTCATTTTTGTTTTGTATTTGTTTATGTTTTAGTTCATGCTTGCATATTTCTTAGATTTTGCATTCATAATCAACCAATTAATTCAGTTAGTTTCATTTA
Source organism: Sequoia sempervirens (assembly GCA_007258455.2). Taxonomy (NCBI): domain Eukaryota; kingdom Viridiplantae; phylum Streptophyta; class Pinopsida; order Cupressales; family Cupressaceae; genus Sequoia; species Sequoia sempervirens. The sequence goes on along the minus strand of VDFB02031030.1, from coordinate 16,718 downwards.
GATAATCTCATTTAGCCTTAATTACATCATACATTTCCTAATTTGAGTGAACCACCACAATTTTAGTGTTTTATCTCTTTCCTTTTAGTTGAAAGTTCCTAAGAGTGTACGAGAAGTACATAGAACACTACAAAATCTATGGTTCAATAAGGTCACATGTGGGTTTTTTAGGAAAGGAGGTAGGATTTGGTAAGAAACTATATTTTAAACACAATGAGTTGAATGCTACAATGCAGTATATCAATTGTCCATTTGTTACTGGGTTAAGTTGTTAGTGTATTATCGGTTAATTGCAAAATGACTCTATTTCCCAATGGACAACGCACTGGTATCTTCATCTACTTATCTTAGGATTAATTGGGCTAGTAATGTATCTAATTAGAGGTTTAAAATAAGAAAAAAATTGCAAAAAAAATCTACTACAATGTCTCAACTTGAAATGTTGTTTTATTCCTTGCAATGGATAATAGTTTATTAAAAGGCCAACCAAACTTTTGATCGATGTTTTCCATTTGCGCTTTGGAGGAATTTATCTGTGTAGAAATTCTCTTGTTCAAATAAACATCATATGAGCATGTTTAGGATCACTCTCGTGGGTCTCACAAAACCCAAAGTGAAGAAGTAAGGACCCTTGGGCTCTTACTTAGGTGTTGGCTAATCCTCACCCTTACTAATAATTAAATTCTAGCAGATTCATAAGTGAGGGATGAGATCAATTTTGGTTCATCAAAAATAACAAACAAGATCAAGCAATATATATACACTTCATGCTCATGTTTCCAAACAACATCATCAATGACATACTTCCAACTTCCAACACACTAGTAGAAAGCATTGAAATAAACAAGCCATCATAATTGTAATCTAAAATGATACAATTTAAGCTTTAATAAATAACTATTTTTCCTTTCTTTTTCATAGCCATTTATTTATAGAGTATATAGGTCTAGCCTACTTTAGAAGAATATGCCAATAACGATGTAAAATAGAGTAGCATCATAAGTAGTTTCTTGAGGTGAAAGATGTGAAACAATAGAATAATAAAAACACATCATGGAATAGATACACAAAATAATAATAAAAAGAAGATTGTTGAAGTGAAATTTGTTCAAGGTCGCTCTACATAGTGCAAAAAGAAACAATAAACTTTATAAAAATATGCACATAAGGATGCACTACACTAGCATCCAAAAGATATTCTTGAGGTGAAAGGTGCAAAAAGATCAAATAAATAAAATACACCATGCAATAGATATTCAAAATCTATTTTATTTTGTACACATGCATTCAAACATGCCTATAATAAAATAAAAAAAAACACAACACAACCATAAATTCACAAGATCTAGAAATAATGCATGAACTAGACAAAATAAAAGCTAGTGAAGAGAAGACTATGGTTTACATCATTTAAAATAATTTATCCTCATTGGCATGCTTAAATAAATTAAATATTCGAAAAGGTACATAAAGAGTACTATGGAATTTTGCATAGAAATCTTTTTCATAGTGTTTTTTTTTTCCCTCAACAAAACATTAATGGTAGATTTCATCACCAAAATAATGAGAAATTTAATTGAAACTTCATAGAAGACAATGATTGGAGAAAACAAATGGAAAACATTTATTTCACTGATAAATTTTTTTAGAGATGATTAAAATATGAGATGGCATTCTAACAACATTTATATTTCAATTTTATCAGAGATGATTAAAATATGAGATGGCATTCTAACAACATTTTTATTTTGAAAGAGAACATAATAGCAATGAATGGATGAGGTCAAAGTGACTAATGAGCCAACATTAAAATGTTTCTTCCTAGAAAAGTTCTTGCAATATAATCCATATTTTTCCATTAAAAAAAAAATAGGAAGAATCTTAAACAACTATCACTTTTTAAAATTTGTCATATCAAATAACCTTAAACAATTATCCTTAAATATGCTGTCCAAATATAAAATATATGCATATACATATAAAATAATCTATATATTAACAACAAATAATCCTAGTAAAATCATTAGTTTAGATTTTCTCTACGTATTATCTTTGTCCATCTTCACCAATATATATATATATATATATATATATATATATATATATAACATAATGTTTAACCATTAAGTTGTAATTTTGACAAAATAATTTTTATATTACACAATCTACAAACATTAATATTTATAATACTACTGCTAATGCTGATGCTGCAGGAAAACAAACGTTGGGGTCAAGATTATAAATCTAATAACAAGACCAAGAACACAACACGCGAAGATTTCGCACCTTATGACAACCGACAATGTGATCTAGCGTTAAAACTTTGTTCCGAGGAGTAAGCAGACAGATCAGTAGAGGTGGAGGGGAAGGCGAGGTTTAATGATGGCCTCCAATGGAATTAATTTGTCCATTGTGAGAAGCCTCTCTGTCATGTCAATTATAGTGCCCTCTGGAGCAAACCATTCGAAGCTCTGAAGAAGCCGCCCCATTGTATGGGTGATCACAATCAATGCCAAAGACATGCCTGGGCACATTCTTCTCCCTGAACCAAACGGAATCAATTGAAAGTCCTGCCCTTTCACATCAATTTCTTTGGCGCTGCTGAGAAAACGTTCGGGATCAAATTCCGTGGGGCGCTTCCACACGGCTGGGTCATGGTGAATTGCCCACACATTCATTAACAGCTGTGTTCCCCCCGGAACACGATATCCTCCAACAGTGCAGGCCTCGACAGATTCATGAGGGAGCAAAAGAGGTGCCGCTGGATAAAGCCTGAGAGTTTCTTTCACAATTGCCTGCAAATATTTCAGCTTGTGCACGTCCGATTCCTCCATTAATCGGTCCCGTCCGACATGTATGTCCAGCTCTTGCTGGGCTTTGCTCAAAACGTCCGGGTTCTGCATCAGAGCTGACAATGCCCACTCGATCGTCACAGAGGATGTTTCAGCACCTGAGATTATGATTGCCTGCAAAACCAAAAGTCAAATCTTGATGGTAAGAGCTTTAAAAAGCCTCTGTTTTGTGATAAACTTTTTGGGTGTCTTTACACTCACTGTATGGGCTGTATGAAGACATTGGATTACTACTTAAACAGTGAGTGCCTCGATTAGGTGTCTACAAAAAACAATCAGTATCTTGACCTAAAGTGACAGAGTATCTAGTCAAACTATATGTGCCTTGACCACAAGACACCTACTTTTAAATACAACCTATGATAAAGAAGATACTATTACAGATACATACTAAGGCGTTGGCTTTCACTACATCGTCGTTATTATCAGACTGAATCTCATTGTTGTCTGTTGCAGAGATGAGAACATCAATTAAGTCTGGAACGTGCACCCCTCTCTTCTCTCGGTGATCCTGCAGCAATTTCGTCATAAAAACCTCTCTTTTCTTCTGTAGATTCTTCTTAGCAAATACTATTCCCTGTGGATCGACCCACTTGAGGAAAGGCAGGTAATCAGTGATATCGAATGTTCCAAGTAACAAAACAATTTCATCGATCACCTCCTTTAAGTACTGAACTTCTTTGAAATCTTCAGGACTGAGACCTGGTGAGAATCTCTTGCTGGCAACGATTCGCATCATGATATTACATGTAAGATCAGAGAGCCTTGACTTGATGCTCGCTGGATTGATATCTCTCTCCCAACTCTCGAACAGCGAACGGATTAAACAGGAAATCTCCTCTTCACGGATGTGCCTGAATGATTCGATTCTGTTTGCAGTAAAGAGCTGGAGACTGCAAAGTTTTCTGATATTTCGCCAGTAGGAGCCGTAAGGAGCCAAACCCACCATTTTGAAGTCATACCCGATTTTCTTTCCTGAAGACAGAAGTGGGCGCGAAGCAAAAGCTTTGTCATTTGTTGTAAGGCATTCTTTTGCAACATCTGAAGAGGCAATAACCAAAACTGGGCGGAGGCCAAATTGGAGATGCATGATGGGTCCATAGCGGTCTGAAAGAGATGATAGAAATCTGTGAATGGGCTGTTTGTTTCTACTTAGCAGAGGAAGATGCCCAATTATTGGCCACGATGGAGGCTGCGCTGGCTTTGCCTCTGCCTTATTATTTCTACTTCTTAGAGAATTTGCAATTAGCAAAAGGGTAGCCACTGCTACACCAAAACCAATAATGGAAATTACTTCTAACGCCATTGTTGACGGCCTACTCTCCTACCAAGGCATGCTGAACGCTTTAATAGAGAGTGTTTGGCCTGTTCCTATTGTTTCTTATATATAATCTTATCGTAATCTATTGTGAGATAAAGTCATTGGAATTTAGATAAATAATATACCACTACATTATTGATTGAAAATTTCAACTTACCATCTCCTTGCTGTTTTTTTTGATCCATTAAAACTTACAAATAGAAAAAGTTGGCATCTATTATAGTTGGTACCGCCCTGACAGACATGTAGACAGAATAATGTGAACTCTTCGAGGAAAAAGGTATCTTAACTTGGATGTGTGTTAAATTTTTCGATATTTTCAAGTTTTAAAAGACAAAACAAACTAGTACGAAAAATATTAATATGGAATATAAAACTATTTATGCATAACTGCAAGATGTGATATGTTTGGATTATTATTGAAGGGAACATTTTATAACAATATAATTTAGTATCAAGGATAATAATGTCATTTATAATTTTATCAATTGTTTGTATTTTCTGATCATATGTGTAATCTTAAATGTTCATAAAAGAATAACCACATTTGAATCTGAAAATACATATTAATTTTATAGACATAGAAAATTAATGTGTATTAATATTTTAATTTTGACAGAACATTTTACTTTTTAAGTATAATGTTGTAAATATATTTATAAAAGCAAAATAACACTATTATTTAAATATCTTAAATATATCTATATGAAAAATACCATAAAATTGTATCTTTTTATTTTATTTATCAAGAATCATTTTGCTTTTCTATAAAATTATTTATTATTTTATTTACATTGTTCACTTTAATTTAAAGAATCATTTTGTCATTTCTTAAAGATAATGTCATTTGTGAGTGTTTATATATGTAATTTTCATGCTATTCAATAATCTTCATATGGCTTGAAATGCATGCTCTTGTTAGGTTGGCATGGACATTAAGTTGGAGGTAAAATATAACAGTGGTATTTAAATACCCATGTCATTCTTATTTAGTTTTTTCACCACCTTAGTGGGGTGTCTTATATTCAATAACATGTTGAAAAGTGGTATATTATTGTGCTTAATTAATTCAATGTTCAAATCCATATCTACCTACATTTAGTCATAGTCACAATGATTCACATACATTCATTATCTAATTATCATTAGTACACTGTCATTTGCACCTACTTTCACACATTCATCATCAAACATAGGATTACTATTTGTGACATGGTTAATATTTTAGTGGCATGAGGTTGATTTTGTAGAGTATAAAGAATGAACACAAGATAAATTTCTTAAATCCAAATTCCATGCTTCCTACTTTCATTTACAAGATTCAATGAGGAAAATTAGCACACATTTGTGTGAAATTTTTTATTTCTTGGTATTTAAGGACAAATAGTATTCAATTAAATCCATATAGAATTTAAGATAAGTTTTTTCTCCCTCCAAATCATATACATGAACTTAGAATGCTATAAAATATATTTTTCAAGATCATAAGTGATACTTTTATATCTCTCAAGATTGTATTAATCAAAATAGGTATAAATCATAGCTCCAGTTAAAACATATTATGCTCATACAAACTTTCATGTTGATTGGAGTGGTTAAACTCATCCTAAGTCAATAATTTTTGGTTTTAAACAAGTGGCATAAGGTTGACATAGACATATCCTCAGATTTCATGGTGACACTACTAGACATGCACACTTTGAAAGTCAAGGTGATGGAAATGCAATGGAAGCTTGTTATTCTTTAAATTTTAGGTGGGTTGGAAGAGGTGATGGATGTTGCCTCCTTCAGCCTGGTTATTCCTAGGCCTCATGACTTGGACCATCTTTTGGTGCCAAGTGAGGAAGTAAACTTCTTCCCCTTCATTCTGGACATCAAAGGTGAGGCACTACGTGAACATAGAGAGTGGGTGGAGGTAGCAGTAAGATTCCTTAGGAAAATGCTACATGTAGAGTCGACTCAAGATTTTGAATGGGTTAAATTTTTTATCAATTATATTCAAGGAATTGGTAATGTATAGTTTATTTTTATCTGCGAGTTCTAAGCTCTATTCTTTTTTAACATAAATATATAATATTTTTTCATAGAATGACCCTTAATTATTAGCTAATTTTTGTAGCTACTTCTGGTCAGTTGGGTTTTTTGGTTTTGAATTGCCAAAGAAAATGCTTAACACAATTAATCTAGTGTAGTCGCTTCAGACTAAATGTTAGGATGTAGGGAGTAACTCATAGATGTCTCAAATATTCTTGCCATTGATGGGTCATGATTGCATTTAGTTTTGTAATATCTATTTTTGTTTTAAGATTAATTCAAAATTCTAGGCCTTTAGCCTTTAACCAAAAAAAGCTAAATTAACCTCCAAAAATAAGATAAGTAGTCTAGATCTTTCATTTTAACATATTATTAAGCTATTATCTTGCACTTACATGATTAAAAAATTGCCACAAATAACATGTCTTTAAAGATAAATATGGATTTTTTAATAAAAGAAAAACCCCTATCAAATCTATAACATTTTCCTATAGAACCTTCCTAAAATTCTAGTACTTCATTTTACTATTAACTCTATTAAATAATTAAAAGCTAATTTTTATAAGTAAAAAATATACAAGCTCACAATCTCTCTCTCTCTCTCACTCATTGTCAGGCCCATAATTTTTCACTACTTAAATACAACACACAAATCATTCCCTTTTTTTTATAGTGCAACAAATGTTAAATATGATGAGAAAATGTCTTTGCACCTTTGAAATTATTAAGTTTGTGATGCCTCCTATGCACTTTGCAGATAGTGTGAGGCAATGATGGATATAATTAGTACTAAGGATAATTGCAATTTTGTCTTCATCTATTCATGAAGACAATTATTTAAGCTAGGTGACTAAATGAGACATATAAATAATTCTTCTTATATGCAACAATATTTAATTAACGACAATTAAATTCTAGGGAAAAACAAAAAATATAGATAAATATTACACATTAATTGAGCTTTCTGATTTGAAAAAAATAAATATTTTGTAATTTGATCTTTAATCTTCAACAACTAGATTACTAAAAAATTAAACTCTTTTGAATGCCAATATTATTTAACAATTGTAAAATGTTAGATGTGTCTATTAAATCATGAGTGGATAAATCACTATTTAATGTATAACTTAAATCTTAATTGATAAGTTTTAATTTTCATTATTCTCATTTATACATGTATATATGTAAAAAGTTCTATTAATTCTATGGTTTTATTTGAACAATATAAATGTTCTATACTTTTATTTTCTTTACACCATGACTTAACAAGGAAACATGTCATTCACACTTGTGATGGCATCAAGTTAACAATTCCATCATAAGAATTTTTCAATATGAATGAGAGTGGAATGGTGACAAACTAGTCAAGGGTTAACTTTAGTATTACCTCTAACAAAGGGAAACTATTAAGTCTAAAAGAAAGAAATATTAGAGATAAATACAGTACATGATGGAGTATGAAATGTAGATGACGGAGAAGGTTGAAACCTTAAGACTCTTTTTGCAAGGTATGGTGCAGACTTCACATGATCCTTAACTCCTTTTTACATGTTCTCATTATATCTGATTTTAGAAAGAACTTTAAATCCAAGCTCATAACACTTTTCTAACTCAAATGGAGGAGTCTTATCTAAATGAATATAACAATAATTGATTCTTTTGAAAGAATGAAATTCTTTTTTAGGTGTTGAAATTTTAAGGTTACACATTGTCAATACATGAGAGATGTAATCTAAAGTTCCCCCATCACCACTATGGGATGATTTTTTTGGATTTATTGTTGTAGAAAATTATTGAGAAAATGAAATACAAGACTCCTTAGGTTGAGATTCTAAGAGTTTTTACTCTACCACAAAGGAGGGTGTAAAATATAATTAACCCCAATGATCACCCAAATATGTACTTGAAGATGTGTACCATAGAAAAATGGATCATTGACATTGTCATGGTCATTTAGGTGTTTTCGCTATGATGCTTGGCTTATTTTGCTTATGTTTAATGTTGAAATGTGAATTATTCATTCACATTAGGTCTTGAATATTCAAATTAGGATGTCTTGTGAAGGTGTTGTAACACATTTCTATAGTTTTCTAGAATCTTCTTATTATAATTCATCTAAATATCATCTTTTTATCCCTTATCAAGTCCTATTTAAAAGAGTTGTAAAGTCTTGTAACAAGCTTTCATGCTTTCCTAGGCTTGTCACCACTAAATACACCTCTCTTATGCTCTATTTGGCCCCTTTATGCACTTATAAGTCATAATTAAGTGTGTTTTTGAATACAAACTCAAAAAAACAACATTAAAATAAACTTAATTCCCAACATCCACTTGCAAGCCTAGAGTGGGACCCATTCGCCATGGGTAGTGAATGATTTCCTTTTGGCTTAAAACTCAAAATAAATTCGAATTTCCTTCAAGTTTTTATTCATTGACACCTTATGTCAGCCTGCGATGTTGTATTATTAAGTAATTAGGGCATAAGTGTGTATAAATAAGTGTTTTTCTATCCATTTTAAGCACCATTCATCTCATTCACTCATTCATCATCAATTATCATTCTTGCATTCAATCCATCATAGCATCATTTGATCAAGCAAATATCAAGCATCTTGGAGTAGCCATTGACACATCTTTAGACTTCAACAACAAGGGTTTGGTCTTTTAGGTAGATTTTTCAATAAAATAGGTGTTGGAAAGTGGTCAAAAAGTCATCAAAGTGGTTCAAGTCAACTAAACCCTAATTCAAGCTTGGAGACAACATTCGGCCTATTTTCTATAGATTTGATTTTGTCAACCCAATAAGAAGACAAGTGCAGATCTAGATCCACAAACTTGACCCCTAAATTTGTAGAATTTTGGAGGAGGACTGATTTTCCATCAGTGGTGAATGAGTCCCACTGCAAGGCTAGAAAATTTTACTTCATTAGAATTTAGTTCCTAACAGTCAGAAACCAATTTCAGGATAGTTTACTAGAAGGAGGACTGATTCGCCATTAGTGGAAAATGAGTCCCACTATTCATCAACAATGATTTCTATCAAATTTCAGAACCTTCCAGAATCAACATTCAACTTCTATGTGTACTATGTTCAGTTTCATTAAATTTCGAGTTCATTTGTGCATGTTTCTAATTCATTTCTGCATATCACATTATGTTTTCAAACACTTCATATTTCTTAGGTTTTGCATAAATAATCAATCAATTTTATCATTTTACTAAATCTAGATTATTGAATTTAGGCTTAATTCCATCTTGCATACATTAGTTTGAGTGAATTACTACAGTTTTTGGGTCGATTTGTCTCCTTTTAGGTGAAAAACCCTAAGAGTGTAAGAGAAGTACATAGCCACTAAAAAATTGTTGGTTCATTTTGGTGAACCTGCATATTGAACACATTATATTTCTTCTTTGCATCTTCATTTACATCCTAGGACTCATAGCATTATCTTTTGGCATTAGCCTTTGCATTGTTTTTGCATCCTAGGATTTATAAACTTGCATTAGTGAAGATCTCATATAGATTTCATTTTTGCACTTCAAAACATTCTAAAAACTAAAAGTTTGAATTTACATCTTCATTTGGAATCTAAAAACCATAAAAATCACTTTAAATTTTTTGAAAAAACACAAAAAAACCCACCCTTGGACTCATTCAACACCCTGGGTGACTCAGTCCATTTACACTTTTTGTACAACAATTTCTATCATTTTCACAGTAGTTTCTACATTTCTATTTTCTGGTATTGCATTCTTGTTTCAGCCTATAAATTTTTTATTATCTACATTTTATTATTTTGTGATGCCCCACCACACAAACCCCAAAGGACAACTACAACTAACAAATTACCACACAATTTTTTTTTTTGAAAGTGAAAAATATAACAACTATGCAATAACCATTAACTAACCTTAAAATATTAGATAACAAAACCTAACTAGTCCCATGGGGTTACATGGTTGCATTACATGTAACATTGCCAACCAATAACATCATTAAATATAATGCTAAGTAGATAACAATAGAAGCATACATTCACAAGATAACACAATGATAACATACAACCATCCATGATCAATAGAGATGAAAAGGATACGTACATAATTCTATATCAATTCATAGTTCAATATTACAATGGTGGAGCATATTTCCATAGATACAACACACCATGGACACAATAATACATTACATATAATGCTTCCCTTATAGCAACAAGAAGAGTACATCAATTACAAGAATAATACATCAGTGAAGAATAAGATACAAAGCGTAGAACAATCTTTGACCAAGTGAAGCTTTGGAAACTTTGCATCTGATTCCACCTCATGAACATGACCTGGGAACCCAATGGAGTGCATAGCATGTTCCACCTAACCACGTGGACCCAAAGTCCCACCCCCATGCTAGGAGATGACAAGAAGGACCCACATCCAAACAAAGGTCAAGAAGACAAGGCTAACACAACACCAACATAAAACAACATCAAACAAATACAAACAACACTCCTAGAGGCAACCAAACAAGGAAAAATAAATAGGTACTGTAGGAAAGTGTCATCACATGGTCTTACATGGATTATCCAGAGAACCTATCACAAGGTGCTGCCTCCATCTATGGTTATCGTAACTACCTATCTCAAGGTGCCACTCCATAGGGTGACTCATTCAAAACCACTTACCTTTCATGAGGATATGGAAATGATCTTACCAACCAGGTCTTCTCATCCCATCCTTAGCCTGTGAAAGCACTAACAATATGGGTGAGGCACATAATTAATCTTGTTTAGTGTTTAACTACCCAAATCCACTAGTTCATTAATTATATTATCACTTGTTTAGGAAACTCTTCCATGGGTTATCCAGATAGCCTCTTTGTGTGTTGGCCCCCATGAAGAGCCACTCTCCCTATGAGTACCCAAACCAAAACATGCAAGATTTGTACCTCATCGCACATAAAAATCAAGGTGTACATAACACACAACATGTGAGGAAAGAACCATCTCACAAACCCATTCCATATCACTGAAAAAAGAACAAAGGAGGTACCATCCACCCCATAAACTACATAAATCAACTGATCTGCACTAAAATAATAGAGTACCTAAATGAACAAGTTTTCCCCTAGCCTCTGGAAGTTACTAAAACATCGAAAAACCACAAATCCCTACTAAAGGTAATTCAAACACTTTGAATTCCCAACCATCTCAAAATATGGCTACAAGGTCATTGCATAAAGTCTCCTCCACCAGAATTAAAACAAAAGCGAAGACTCACATCATGAATCCACAAAATGACCAAATAACTTCCATAATCACAAAATGAAAAGAGAAGAGTAAAGGAGAACTTCATGCAATATCGACCACAATGACCAAAAGTATAGTTAATCAATAGTACATCCAAAGGAGACAAGATTGAACATCAATCACACAATAATATTTCAGCCATGATCTCAACCTAGAGATTTCATATGAGCTCGACATTAAAATAGGGTATTTACTTGATGAAATTACAAGCTTATATATTGATATTACAAGGTAACTCTATCATCCATGAAGAAATCAAAAGTTCCCATTTTCTCATTTAATACCATTACTTGTAAAATGTTCAAAAGTATTTCATCATTGTCGATTTCATAAATTCATCCATGATACAATAGCTTTATTAAATAAAAGAGAGTCATCGTATATATTCTTCTCGCATATTCCACTAATACATAAAATACTATATACAACATACATATGTATTACTTATATAAAGGGCCTAAAGACTTCCAACAAGTTATACTAACTTAGTCTTTCAATTCCCACTTAATCCCTTTTTCAATTAAGATGATATTTGTATATCTAAGAAATAAATCAATCCTTTCCAATTATCTAAGTTTAAATAAAACTATTGTCCTTCTTACATAAACTAATTACCACATATAACAGTTATTCTAAATGCAAATAAAACTCTCTATCTTGCCCTCCTATATGAACCTCAAATAGAATACACTAAATTTTATTGATGATTTTCTTCTTAACTTTATTTCATTTCTCTGCCTTATTAAATATTTATTCTTTCTAGAGTATTCATATAATTACTAACATTGTCACAAAAAAATCTATCACTCACCTATTAACTTACCATAGAAGTGTTTTTTTTAACAAAAAAAGATTAAAATAAAAACGTCATCTAATATATTATCTAATCCTCTCTTCCATATTTAGAATTAAGATGCACTTTTTCTTAAGGAAGGTTCGATGCTATTTAAATTTTATCTCCTAATCTCAATTAGCTATACTATGTTTTTATCTTTTTTTTAATAATCAACTATCTTGTCACTTTACTTATAATCTTAAACCTATTTAAATAAAATTTTCCCACTATTTTAATTTTACTAACATAATCAATAGCATTTACCAATTTAAATATAAACCTTATTACTTAATTGACATGAAAATAAGTACCAAAAGAAAGTGCCCATGCACTACTATCCTCCAAATACAAGTATGCATATATATAAGTAAATTTCACTTAATTTCCATTCATCAATATCCTAACTTGCTTAGTTCTTTTAAACATAGGGCACAACGAATTTCCTATATGAAGAGATATTTTTCTTTTCTTGTTCTGTGACAATTTGTGGATATAATCATTAAATTAATATTGAATAGATACAAGCTACTTCTGGTGTTGTAAAATGCAATGATTTCCAAAGCTATCTTCACACATAGTGAATAGTAGAATTCAAACCCTCTTCATATGTTAAACATATTACATTATTCTTCTTAAATTTAATACGCTGGACATAATATTTCTTTATAGTTTTGTGCCATTATACTGGCTCTTGTACTTTTAAAGTCCAAAGAGTGGAGGCATAGACAAGTCATGTGAACTGTTTGGGAAAATGTTGATGAAAGGAATGCAAGATGGGAAAGCTATGATGCCTAATTTACCGAGGAATTTATTTTTAACTTGACCAAATTTTATATACAAATGTCTGCTAATTAGAAAAGTATAATTATTCAGCCATTAATGTGCTTCAACTTATTCCAAAATAAAGTGCATAATATAGAATGCAAAACTCATTAATGCCAACAGATGTAATGAAAATATGAATTAAACTAAACCAATGGCATGAATAATGAGTAGCAGGGTGGATAGAATTTGTTTAGACACTAACAAGCTACAAACCTAAGCAAGGATTCATAAAAATCCTTACCTCCCACCCAGCTGCGCTGATAGATAAGTATGCAAAATGTGAAACACAAACAAGGAACGCGACTGTTTAACAGAATGCCTCAAAGAAATGTGATCTCATGGAATGCAAAGGTTGCAGGATGAGAAAAAAAATGGATTCTTTTAAAGGCTTTAGAAGATCTCAAGCAAAAGCAATTCGTAGGTGTAAAGCCTGATTTCACAACCTTAGCCAACATCCTAACTGCCTGCGCCAAAATGAAAGCTTTGAGACAGGTTATGGGCATCAATCAAAGCAAGAAGGATAGGGGAATTTTGTCAGATGTTGTAATTGAAACTACCCTAGTAGACATGTATCAAAATGTGGAATCATGGAAAAGGCGTGTGAACTATTTGAAGAATGTCGCCTATAGGAGTAGCCCTCTATACAAAAAATTCGTTGAGCTTTCTCATATTAATTACCTCTACAATTTCTACCTATGTAAATTTTAATCATTCACAGATATCAACACTTCCATTAGATGGGTAACAACAGAATTGTTTTAGAATGTAATGAAACACAACAAAAAGAATTTCACCCATATACAGATTATCATCTCTCTCCTACTGAGATCGTGGCAAGTAACTTACCTCACGGTTCTACACTTCAACTACCAGAAATTCATGCCCAAATGGCTTGTTGGGTATCACCTTGGTTGTTCTGAATGCTCCTCCAGTTTCTCTGTCTTCTCTCCTTTTACTCTTCTCCATCCTCTGCTTTCAAATTCACCCGCATAGCTCCCTCTTCCTCCACCTACCTCCATTTTCTTCTTCCCATGGAGTAGGAAAAGGGAAGTATGGCAGACAGGTGTTCCATGCTCTTTTAATTACAATGTCCCCTAGAATGCAAGATGTGGTTCAAAGACCAGGCACGTGGAACTTGGAAGGAAAGACTTGAAGCAAGGTGGAGGGAACATGCAAGGGCATGCATAATTCTTTTAGATCTTTTTATAAGTTTTATTTATTATATCAATTATATATTATATATATATATATATATATATATATTTTCTTACTTAACATTTATTTAATTGATTACTAAGTAAATAAATAAATAATAACATATTTATCTTTTATTTACCTTTTATTCACTTCTAAGAAATAGATTTATGTAGGGAATTACAAGAATTAAATATATACTATTTACTTTATTTGCATGCTTAAGTATAATTTTTTATTTACTTTTGAAATTTATCGTATAATGATATTTCACATTCTTATATTCTATCCTTAACTATAAACAAGAGAAAATCCAAGACTTTTAATATATATATATATATAAAGAAAATATATTTTAAATATTTACCATCATAAATGCTTATTTACTTTTACATTTGCAAATTTATTTTAAAACTTAATCATATATATATATATAATTCAATTTTTCTAAAGGAACCTTATAAACTTTTGATATATTGTATATACGAGTTTCTCAACTTTAAAAAGGAAACCCTTTCTAGTTATTTTCTATTAAAATAGTGTCAAGCTTGTGGAATAACCCTAAGAATATCCAATAAAACATGCATTTGATATTTTATTCAATACTTCTTTATCCAAAATATTTTAAATTTATAAATAAACTTCATTAATAAGTGGATTATTAATCCATATTAAATTTAAAATACTCATTATTTATAATTGAAATTTATGTTTTATTTACATTTTTGTCTTTAATAAAGAAATAATATAATCTATTTGTAGACATGTAAAATGTACTGATTGGCATTGGACATTTGATCCTCACCACTAACATCGTTTCATCCTGAATCATCCTTCGGTCTAACCATTTAATCAAATACCTTTATCTGATTAAATTCATCAATATTCCTCTCTTAATTAAATAAATCAGTTATCTAATTAAGTCATCCTTTCTCGATAATTAAATTGACCATTTTGATCTAATTATCCTATTTAATTAAATAATTAATTTTATTTGATTAAATCTCTAAAGTCTATCTATTAAATTAAATAAATTAAAACCTTATTTAGTTTAATCTAGCATCATCTCTCTTAATTAAATAAATCAAAATCTTTATTTATTAATCCCTTATCACATTCTTCTCATATTTGATTTAAATAAATCCACAAATTTAAGTCAAATAGGTCACATCATTTAACCCCTTCATTAAATTAATTAACCTTGATTAATTTAATCTCTTCTCATGTTCCATCCTCTAGCTTTTACCACTTGCACATAAAAATAGACTTATTTGATTTATTAAGTCTCTATTTTCCTTCAACAAGGCATCTTTTAACGAATATTCCCCAAATTTGAATTCAAAATACAAGTGGGATAAGTCCTTCCAACAAGAAATTTACTCTCTCTTACATGTCCTTTGCCTTCAGCCAAGTGGCATTCAATGCATTCTTCCTTCCCTCTTGCATGTCATTTCAACAATTTCAAAATTCAAATATATGCATTTATTGGCACAATCCTCAAACTTGCACATCCTCCATCCATTCACATGTTGACAAGTGGCACTTTGCCATTAGCCAATTCTCTTAGTCCCACATTGCTTTATTTTTGAACATCTCATCTCAAATCTTAGATCCATATTTGAGTGCATAGCTAGGTTATTCAGATTTTTCTATTGGAGCATTCATAAAGCATCAACAAAGTGGATCACTCTTCATCACACATCAAGCTTGCATCATAGGAGTTGGGAAAGGGCCAATTTTTACATCAAATTGGCACCAATTCCCCCATGGGATCAAGAGTTTGCTTATTTTGATAGGATTTTAATCTATTTCATTTGTGTTCTTCATTCTTCTTTCCTATTTTAAACTATGCTAATGGATTTCATGGGGAATCCTTGTTCTTGCTTTCATTTAATCTTCTAATGTGTTTGTTCATGTTTTGTAGGTATTGGGATTGGGGTTCGCACAACAAGAAGCTGAGAACAGATGATCCTTGCGGGTTCGACCATGTGAGCCGTTGTGGTTAGGACTCTACCTCCGTAAGGCCGTTCCTTAATGGCGAGAACGTAGCGGCAATCCGCTGCCCAAATCCTACATTGCCCAACTCCGCAAACCCCAACTTAGAAGAGCTCAATGACCCTATGAAGGAAAATTACTATGTGGGTTCCGCCATGCGAAACTCCACATGTGGGACACTCTCTACCCAAAGCCACTACTTAACATCCAAACCTTGGGAGCTTTCCACCCCACGGCGCATGCACTTATTAAACTCGTAAACACACTAAATTCCAATCTAACAACTTAGAGTGCCTTGTCACCAATTTTGGCACATGCCTAATCATTCCATGGGGAATTTTCTCATTGAACATACCATT
>VDFB02031029.1:0-48788 GCA_007258455.2 Sequoia sempervirens | reverse complement strand
TATAAGTTCTTACTTCTTCACCTATATGGTTTTTTTATCACCTATTTGAGTGTTGTCCTCTTCCTCTACATCTTCCTTGTTGTTTTTTCTTTCTCATAAGATTTTCCTCTACTTTAATGGAAAATTGATAGGATTCCTCAAGATTTCTAAGGGACAAAAGACTCAATTCATATTGAAAAATATATCTCAATCCATTGAGTTACCTAGCTACCTTGTCCATATCTTCTTCACTATTCTTTGATTGAATCACAAGCTTGTAGAACTCCTCTATATATTCTTTCACACTCATCTCTTTTTGCTTAAGATTTTGTAATATTTTGAAAAGGTTAGTTTGGTAGTCTGCAAGAAGGAACTTATATTTTAATTTGGAAACCATTCTATCCCAAGAGGTTATATTTTCCTTGTTTTTCTTTCTCTTTTTGATTGAACATAATCTCACTACATATTAGCATAGCCTTTGAGTCTTGTACAAATGAATATGACTTGTTTCTTCTTTACCACTTCTTCATATTCAAAGTAGTTATTAAGGCTTCCTAAGTAGATGGAAACCTCTATCTTGGGCTTGAATCCAATCCCCATGACTACTCTCGGTAGTCTTACTTCAATCTCAAATTAGGTTCTTCTTCTTCATGAACCACCTCTTCTTTGGCTTGTTTCTCCTTTTCTTCATTGTCACTTATATCTCCAATAGGTAATCCTCTCCTCTGTTTATACTCCATGGCATCCATTCATCTACACCCCTTTTTGTACCTCCTCTTGGCATTCTTTCAGGTGGAATCTTTCCCAATCTGATTGTTGATGAGGATGCTAGTCAGACAAAAATAGTGTAGATACATCCTCATAGACACACTGCAAGAACCTATCTTTACTTGAAAGATTCCATTGAGCCAACCTAAATCTTAGGATAACTCAACTTAATCCCAAGGCTCGTTTACGTTAGGTCTTGACTATACTAGGTTCACTTTAGGAGTTGTGATAATGTTGTTAATCATGAGGGGTAAATGGTTTTTCCAATTTTCAAAGGAATCATATGGATAAGTAAAATATAATCTAGGTTCGATCATTTAATAATTTCATGAAATCAATAGATTTATAATAACATTTCATGAACATCAAATAAATTTCTTTAGCTTAAGTAAATTTAGCTTTAATCATTCACCAATATCATGGAATCAAAATAGTTTTAATAAAAAACTCCATGCATTCATCTCTTTTTTTGGAACATTTTCTAAAATTTAAACATCTATTCTAAAATAAAGCATCAAAAGTACTAAAAAAGTAAAATTTCTCCTAGGTATTATCCACACATGCCTCAAGAATTAACCAAACAAGAGAAAACCATTCCATATGTCACCAAATTGCTTCATAGCTAGGCACATAATGATGCAAGATTTTAAAGAGAGGGGGATTATTTGTCCCCAGATAGTGCCAATATGCACCCTTAAATGGTTTAGAACACAATCTTGTCCGATAGGAACAAACAATTAGCTACGTAAGATTTCATGTAAGGAGATAGATTTTAAATTGGCTCTAATATTTATTAGCTTCTAATGAAACATACAAATTTTTAATTTGGAATGGAACAAAAAAGAGGAAAAAGAACAAAAATTGGAGAATTTTTGGTTCTCCGACATCCACAAATTTTTAACTTAAAGTGAAACATCTCTTGGCCTTTTATAAGAATAAGACACTCGAGAAATTAAATCAACACATGAGAGAGAATCTAAGGGATGAATCACAACAAGGCACATGGAATATGACAACTGATGAATAATTATTGAATGAGTCAATAGATGTCAACCTTCTTCAACACCTTAGAATCTTTTAGGGCCTCCATCTTCAAAACGATCGGGATATTGACTTGAATTGAAAAAATTCACCAAACGAAATGTAGGAAATTCCTATACATTCAAAATAATCAAGTGGAAATTTGTTCCTACATTCAAGTTCAAACATAGACTTAAGACACCCAAAAGAGAATCACCACAAGGCTGAGCATGCTCCTTCGTTGCATGTGTAATACTAGGATTCCTAATTTCCCAGTATTTGGTGCTTCTTTGCAAAAAACTTTGTTCCCACATGAGCTTTTAGAGTGCACTACTAAACTTGGTGACACCACCAGATTTTCTTACAACCCAAGTTTTCTTGACTGTCCATACCTAAATACAACATCACAATTTATTCCTCCTGAGCACAAATTCCACATATTCATTCCTTTTAATACATTCATAAAAATCTCATGAAAACAAAATCATCATTCTAAGCAAATCATAAATATCACACTTTAAATGCATTCTCATGTAATTATCCTTTTTAGGTGGATTACTGGACCTCTTGAACTTCCTAGGAAAACTTAGACATTTAACTTTAAAACTTAACATTGTTACCTGGTACCTAGTACCCAACAACTTCATCTTTACCAAAATAAAACTTTCTCAGATCCTAGATTGTACCGGAACCTTCACATTTCACAGAACTTCATTCCTAAATCAAAAAATTTTACCAAACCTTGCATTGACATTTCAACACTCTTGGCCTTTCGATGCCTAGTACCTAGTACTCAATACATTTGAATCACGAATTACTCCAAATTTTCCTTTTAGCTTTAACTTTTGATGATCCATTTTGGCTAACCAACACTTGCCACAAGTGTTAATTTTTTTAGTCAAGGGTCCCCAAGTCTTATAGTCTTGGGGAATGTTGTGAGACCACACAACAACTTGCAACCAATAAAAACAAATTCAAAATAAATCCGAGATCGAATCACCCACTAAAAATTATAACTTATACATATTTCCCAACAATAACTCCTTACCTTTACTTGAATTATAACATAAAGACTAAAATTTCTCTAGAAAGTATCAGTGTGTGCTTTGATTAATTCCAATTTCTAGAACTTGGTGAAAAAACTAGTTCATTGACATTGAACTACATAATTTAGTAATCCTCCAAAGACAACCTTGGATAGAGCCTTGTTTCTAGTCAAGCGTACATGTGCCTGACAAGGTTATCTATGTAATTCCCCCAAACATAGATCTACTACAAAACAAGTGCCCATAGCCTCGATAGAGATATTTGGATAGCCTAAAGAGTTGAATTTTCTCTTATGATATTTCTTTTGATATTCTTTTTTTTTATATATTTCTTTGTAAGCTCATTTGCTTCAATTTGCAGGAAATGAAGCCTAATATTAGGCTAGGAATTACAATGGTAGTGAAGGCTACTTTTTGATTTTTCATTCAATGTAAATCCCTTCATTATTTAAAAAATTCCCAAAAACTCATTTAATTATTCCTTGTATGTGTGACTTTTTAGCTAAACTATACTATCCTTATGCTAAATTCTAGCTAACTACAATTCACTATCCATAAAAAAAATATACATAAGTTAAAATTAGCAGCAAGTAATCCAATCACTAAATTAGTTCTAAATTTAGAAATACCAGTTACCGCCCTTCCATTCTAATTTTTTTATGGCAATCACTAAAATAAACTTGGCTAGTAATTTTGATTTGACGGTGTTGCATAAACATTAATACATCAAAGTTGCCATGATTGCACTTAAGTCTAACCATAATACTCTGCATTTAATTTGCAGGCCTTAACACACATATATTTCTTCCCTTAATGTCTTAGATGTCGATGTGTGCCACCTCACTAGCTTAATTTTCCCTTCTTCAAAGCACAAATGGACACCTTCATGATTAATACGGCTCGATAAAATACATTGAAATGACCACCATTAAATTTTGAAATCTTCAATTTTCTTTATTCACAATCTTTGTACTAGAAAAATTTGAAGCAATGGCCACCAATTCTATGAGAATTAATTTGGTTTAACATTCAACTCTAGAGAAAATTATCCTCTTGCCACGTCAACTTACATTTCACAATATTTTAATTCAGGAAACTATCTATCACAAATTTCTCATAGTTTTCTATAGATTCCACACTTCTCCTTCAAATTCTTCACATATTGTTTTTCTTTAATTTTCTTGCTTTTCTGCTTTGCTTGTGCTATGTTGCTTCATGGCTCATGGATACTCCCATCCACCTAACTTGTGTTCATTGTTAGAATGGCTTCCTAGGTTGGATTACTACCTAGAGGCTAAATAAGGTTTTCTTTCTTAGGACTCCAACCACCAAATCCAATTTGTGCCTAGTTCTCAGAGAAACTTATGTGGAGTCTAGAGAATATTATAGGCTAAATTCAGAATTGGTTTTGCGGTTCGTATCCTCACTCCTTGACCTTGGGATTTCTATTGTTGAAGTTCATGATGTTGCAAATATGATAGTGTAGCCTAATTTTCTAGGGAATTTGGAATATGTACTTTCTATTGCACACCCAATTGTTGGAATTCCCTTTGTTGATGATATTTGACTATTTTTAGAATGATGAGAATTAGTTTCCATCTATCCTGTCCTAACTAATCTTCATACCCCTGACCTTGATACTCATAGGGAAAATTCTTACCTAGGATATCCCAAGTTATGGATGAAGCATCCCAAATTAACTGATTAGGCACCCACTGTTCTTAGCTCAACTCCTCTTTTTTCTCCTTTCTCCCTTTTTATAGCAAGAAATTTTGTATTTCCATGTACACATGAAGTATAATGATTTTTTTTGCTTTTCGTACATTAAACATGTATTTACTGTGAATGGTTTTGTTTTTTTTTCTCAATTCACAATGCAATGTTTTAAGAATATCTCAATTCACTCTCACGTGTGTTTTAAATTAAGAAGATTTTTTTAATGTTGAGAATAAACTAGAAAACAAAAAAAACCCCTATGAAACAAGCTAACGTAACTAACTAAGAATTTACCTTAAGAAAGCGAATAACCCTAATTAAGAAATTTACCTTAATTTCTACTACTATCTTCATGGTGTATTTTGTATGAATTACATCAAGCTTGTCTTTAAATTCACTTGCATACACCTCAAATGTCGTACTATAACAATGAATTATTTTAATGTTCCTACATTTGAAAAATGTAAATTCAAATGTGTACTTACCAATGAATTAGGTCATATGTATGAAAATGATCTCATTAAAGGTTGATTACACACACATTTCTTTTTTTCTCCATATTCTACCTTCTTGCAGTCTTGGTATGGTTTTCCTTTTTGCTTTGTTCAATTCCATGAATGTGTTATCTCTCAAAAATGTAGGTAAGAATACCTCAAGAGGTTGTGAATCTCTTGATACATTTCAGGGTAACTGACAAGGTCAAATGGTTTAGACCTTCTCTTCATTTGTTGCTAGACCTAGGAAGGTGTACCTATATGAATGAAGTAGACTTAAAGTTGTATGACTTGATTGATTTGATGGATCTATTACAATGGCACAAATGTAATAGATAAAAGCTTACAGACTAGTCCTACTTCTAATATTAAACTTGAAACATGAATTTTTTTTGAACAAATATTTTATAGAATTATATGATGTGGATGGTGAGACCAGTGCCTACTTCTATTGGGCTAATGGAGTCAAGAGGTAAATGATATGTGTTTCCACTTTTTGGGTTAACTCTAGTTGCTAGGCACTTTGAGAATGAGGTTCTATGACTGGCATAAAACTTCACTAAATTTATGACTTGCATAAATTGTGCTGGAATATTTTCTTACTAGGTTCTTCTTCAATTATCCAAAATAAATCTTTAAATCACTGTAATTCATCCAAAAGAATTCAAATCTGACTTGCAGACACCAATTGATTAATTCACACAAAATGGGAATACATTTTGATAAATCAGAGATATACTTGATATACTAATTTAAATGATTAAAAGACCTCAAGTTGGAGACAACCAAATAAAAATGTAAATAATTTCATCACAACAACTGAACACCAAGAAAGGTTTTCACCAAATTTATGCATTCCTCTCCATTATATAATTTGAAAATATTTTACAATATACAACATTATGTTTTATTTTGGCAATAGTTCACCCTATGCAACTACCTAACCTACTTATTTCTCCTAAATCTAATCTTATCTTGTATATATACATTGCTATTTTAGGGTTACAACCCTTCATATTTGTTCAATGCAACACTTTAGTATTATGCTTCTTTTGACAAAAATATTTAATTAATTGCCCCTGGAAAATTAAATATTTTAATCTTTAATCCTTATCTTTGTGAAAATTAATTCAATAATAGTCTTCCTTCACTGGAAAAAATTCACTTCACTTTTTACTTGTATGTATCTTCAACACGCTCTTTGGGTAAAATAACTATCCCCTTTTAACTCCCTTTGCATTTTCCTCTTCATGAAAATAAATTTTGATTTATTATTATTCATTTAAATTTTCACTTCTCCTTTTACCGGTACCATATTTAATAAAATATTCTTTAAATAAAAATTACCCACTTCTACGTTCCTTGGTAAAACATCTCACTTGTATCCTTTAGCAAAAAAACACATTCTTTGGGTAAAGTAATCACCCCCTCTGCGAATCACATACAAATATTTTACTTAGTGGAAAAAATACCCTTCATTTGATAATTTTCACCCTTATATTCTTTCAACATTTCTCTTGTTTCAAATCTTTCCCATCATTTTTTATAATTCTATTTTAAATACTACCAAAGAAAATTACTCATGCATTCTTTCCTTAGAGTTCTCTCATTCACTCCAATATTTATATATGCCCTTAATCCATTGGCAAGACATGCATATTTAGACATGAATTTTAAAAACTCACTTCGATTACCCTACTCTTGCTGATGCAATTAGGTTTTCTTCATTGTTCTATTAGTGGGACCTCAGAGTAACTCCCAACGATACAGATTGGTTTTCCCAATAGCAATTTAGGGCTTTGCTTTGACATTTGAACATCTACTCTATATTGGCATTTTGAATATCTTCTTATGGTCTATGAATTTAACCAATGTTTCTAGTTTGCAAGCCTCTACTGTAATGATCTCGTAAGTATTTTTCTCATATATCAATCCTCGCAGCGTTTCTTGTAATCATCCTCGACATCATTAGCCAGTGAAGCTATTGGACCAACAAAATAAGAATAGCCACAATTTTCCAATTTAATTTGTAGTAAATAGTTTCATTTAAATACTTATCCATTTCTAGCTTGCCTTCCATCAATTCTAGTGACATCAATTGAATTATTGTCACCAAAATATCTTTCAAATTTTATGTTTGAAAGTGATGGATCCTTTCATGTTTGTGGAAACAATTGATAGTTCCAACCATGGACTTCCATATTAGCTTAATATTGGCATACTTCATCCCATAAAATGAAATTTCTTTGAAGAGTTTCCTGCAAATACTTCATGCCTTTTGTCTTTTGTTTTTCATCCGCATTGCCTATGCCTGTTGGAACTTCAACAATCATTTTTTGCATAATATGCAAGCATTATGCTCAATTTTTATGCACCTTGGCTATGCTTCCACCTTCTGAATACATGTTTTCTATTCACGTTTTATTGTTTGAAATATTCCCTCAATTAAAAGGAAAAAAATTCCTTTAATGTAATTGGCCTCTCGTTGTAGAATTCTGCATTCTTTATTCCCTCTTTTCATGTGTATAAGACAATGAAAATACTTTCAATGCTTATATATTTCATGTATGACTACAAGCATATATCATAGAGTAATGGCATTTGAACACCCCCTTCCTAATGTGCCCTTTTAGGAATTTGTAAGGATGTATAAATTTATCTTCAATTCTTTGTATAACTTTATGGTGCATCAATTTCATCATCTACTCTTGAAATAGGCATCTGGGTGAGTAGCCAATTTATGGTGCAAGATGATAATGGTATTTTGGGAGAGCTTATACAACCCTAAACAATCAAATTCATCATATTTTGGAATGCATTGAAGTGGGTATTCCTCAAAAATTTATCTTTCTGACCTTCTGAACAGTGGTGAAAATAGTTCAAGTAGCTGTCAAAATCATTGTGGAAGACTGATCAAACAATCTACAAGAGTAATGAAATTGCACCAATGTGTTGTGATATGATAGGTGAGTATATTGTGGAAGGCTGATCAAACAATCTCCAAGAGTAATGAAATTGCACCAATGTGTTGTGATATGATAGGGGAGTATTCTTGTAAAATGGTTTGGAATGAACTTATTGGGGTTAAAAGCTATTAACAATCGAAGTTGCTCACTCAACCATTTCTTACAATTGTTCAAACTAATTAAAGCTTGCCAATTTTCCTCTTTGAAGAAATCTCAAATCAGATTCTGGGGAGCCGTTGTCATGGAGATTAGTTTATTTAGGTTCCATGAATATGTACGCAACAATGTTTTTCATGAATCCTCTTCCTCTAAAAAATATTAAAAATCAAACTTGATCACTTTGTAGCTGTTCTAGGAGTGCAATTATAAAATTGTGCAAAATCAGTTTGGTTTTGATTTTTCAAAAATACCAAATGATGTTCAAATGCCTTGAAAATTGGCATGGATGAAATTTGAGATAGGGAGATTCAAGAGCACCAATTGGCGTGTCATAATATCTTTTCAGATCCTTAATATTTTCCTTCAAAGTGAGCCACTTTAACATATTTCATTGTCCTAATAGCAGATTTTCTAAAAAACCCTTCAACTTGTCGCTTCGAAACTTTGTCAAAATAGATCGGATGAAGCTAAAAACTAGCATACATACTCCAATATGTTAAATAAACACCTGTGCAAAGTGGTTTTGCTTGAAATTGCACTAGTTTCATTTTGTGATTTTTCAAAGTGAGCCATTTAAGCAAATTTTTCAATTGAGTTTTTGAGTGTTGTATTAAATTTTTGACATGGCACCTTCAAATTTTGCTAAAATTAGAAGGTTCCAATAGAATGATTGCACTCATTTCTTGATTCACTTTCTCTCCAATATTTCTCAGGTGCATGGCCCTGTCTTCACTCTTAGTAGAACTATTCACTTTGTTAGACCAAGTATTAACATAATCTACATTATCATTACTGGAAACAAAAGCAATGAAGTTGACAAATGACAAATAATATACTAGAGGAAAAGGCACTTCTTCAAGGTCTACAATTAGCAAAGGATCTGGGTTTAAATAATTTACATATTGAAGAGGACTCTTTGATTATCATTAATGCTTGTAAACAAAGAAAGATTCATAATTGGAGGCTTGATTACATTCTCAAGAGAGCTTGGTTGTTAATGGACTCTTTTAAAGAAACTCAAATATCGTGGCACACATGTATCGGGAAGGTAATAAAATAGTAGATAAGCTTGCAAGTTTAGGTAGTGAAGGTCAAGAATTCACTTTTCTAGGTGATAGGGATAATGCAAAAGATTTTCCTATATTACAAAATTTGGTCGAATTAGAGAAAGCTCAAAAAAAATGTTTACCCTTTCATAATTGCGTATGTAGAGTTACCATGAGAGATGGAGAAATGATGCCTTATTTTCAATATCAATGAAACGACTTGTTGTGCAATTTTGGCATACACGCCCCATCGGAGGCGAGGACTCTCTTTTTTTCTTTTGCGTCTCTATCTCTTGGCTTGGTCAAATTTTGGTTTTGCTCTTCTTGGAAGCTATTTTGGGATTAATTCCAGACTAAGTTTGATGAGGGCAATATTTTGAGGCTCTATGGGAAATTTGCATGTCTTGGAATTCAAAAATGGGGACTTTGAAGTGAATTTTCAATGTTATATGTAAATATTTTTTGCACTTGTGGATAGATGACAAAAAATTAGGTAGGGTTGCTTTTTGAACTTTTTGAAAATTCCTTCTAGAAAAAAATTATGAGGTTTAGGGGATTTCGACCCTACAGGAAATCCGGGAAAATCCGTTTCCTCAGGATTTTCCCAAAAATTCCTTGAACCCCTCAAAATCCCTAGACCCCTCAAAATCCCGAACTTCCTTCAAAATCCAAAAATTTCTAGAAGTGGAAAAAAATCAATTTTTTTCAAAATGGAATTTTTTTCAAAAATGAGAATTTTTCCTTGAAATTTTAAAATGTTCTCGAAAATGAAATTTTGAGATGGATAAAAATTCGAAAATAAAAGCTTCCAAAAGCAGAAAAAATTATGAAAATGGAAAGTTCCCATTAAAAAATGTAAGTTTTTTTTTAAGGCCAAAATTTTTATTCAAGAACTTAATTTGGATTGGAATTTTAACATGTGAGCTACTAATGATGATATTTGTTTTTTAGGATTAAATAAATAATAAAAGGGGAACTTGCATATGGATTCGTGCCAAAAGGGAAATATGGAAGAGTTCAATTGAAATTTTAAAAGTGGAACTCACATAAGAATCCATGCCCAAACTGTCTACAGCTAGAAGGAATTTCTAGAAGACATGTGAAGTTGATTTCATCATCCAATTAGAATTTTCATTAATGACAGGATGACATAACATTGTTTTCTCATTGTTCCATGATGTAACTACTTTTATGCAATTGGATGATGATGTACCATGAGCTCCCAAATTAAATGTAACTATTGGATGCTTCTAGAGGTGTAATTTGTGCCATTGGATTGATTTAATCATGGCCTTTGATTCAAAATGTAATTCTCTATAAAAGGCCAGTGCCTTCTCATTTGTAAGAGGAGAGACTAGGGTTATAAGAGCTAATTAGAAGCCAAAATTGGCTAAGTTAGGAGTTAGACTATGCAAGATAGTAGCTGTAGGAGAGGAAAGAGACTAGAAATTGTTATGTAATGCTGGAGAATTTAATGCAATTGGATTTTTGATTTGGCAAGCTTTGTGTTACACTTTGACAATTTATGGTTTCTTGTTCTCAATTCTCAATGTTAGATGTTAGATTTCAGTTCTTTTGCAATGATGGTGAAATGTTAATTATGTTGATCGATCTTCGGTCCATACTTTTAGAAATTTGCTGATTGTAATTTGTTGTGTAAAGTTAGTCTGGGCCTTATTTTGTGCTAAGTTCAACTATGGATGCTTGTTTACATTGTGCCAGTTATTGGGTATGTGAATGAATGTTCAAAGTCTGAAAATCTTTAGTTTCCTTAGAAGATTGCACCATTTCTGTGGAAGTTGTAGGCTTGTCCTTGATCAAATAGAGATTAGTTTCATTGGGGATCTATCCATCTACAACATTCATCATTGTTGTGATTGATCTTAGGTCTTAGTCTTAGAAATTTCTTTAAAACCCTTATCTCTTTTGTTGTTTTCTTTGAATCTAGGTTAGTTTTAAGATTAAAAGCATCACCATATTGTTGCATCTGATGAAAGTACACTTCCAACATTGTTCATTTGTAATGCCCCTTGTTCATTCATCATTGTTGTGATTGATCTTAGGTCTTAGTCTTAGAAATCTCTTTAAAACCCTTATCTCTTTTGTTGTTTTCTTTGAATTTGGGTTAATTTTAGGATTAAAAGCATCAACATATTGTTGCATCTGATGAAAGTACACTTCCAACATTGTTCATTTGTAAGGCCCCTTGTGATTACCGACATTTTCACATTTATCACTGAGTTGTCTATGCATTGTCAAGACCTGACATTAGAGACCTTGGGGTTATCTCTTGAGGCTTGTTGATAGAGATTTACCTTGCAAGAGAATTAGGATAGTAGATTCTGTCTAAGTTGTTGTGCATAAAACATCGTCAACACGACTCACTATTGTGAGGATGTTATAGAAATCATATGTGTTGTTGTTGTGTTGTTTTCCAAATTAGACTCTTCATGTGATAGTATTACAAGCTTCCACGAAGGATGAATTCATCTCATGGTAGCCAATTTTATTACTAACATGGTTTTGATTTTGGAGGTACTCAATTCATCATAGTAGATGGTGTGTAAGGCTAAATCATTAATTGATGCACCTTATTCTCATGTGTCTTAAGTGTTGGGGAATGTGCAAATCCTGAGCAAGAAATTCTCTAGCTGGATTAATTATTATTTTGCACTCCTTCAGATATTTATCTGTCATCATTGGTTTTGATAGCATTAAAACTTGTTTTGGTGTCTTTCTCTCATGTTATTCTAGGAATGCATGAAGAGGTGTGGAATTTGGAAGGTGTAGAATTTTTTGTAACATTTTTGTGGGTGGCAAGAAAGGAGGACTGGTGAAAACTCTCTATAAGTGGTGTACGTTAAAACACTTTGTGTGCTTGGAAAATGGTGTATCAACCCTAGAACTTCCACATTTGTCTGAGGGTGAAGGTTTGGGAGAATCCTTTTGAGGGCTTCCTCTCACATGAGGATCTTGGTATTTTGTTTAAGTTGGAATGCCCATGGATAGAAGACTACATTTACATAGTGATTGACATTGAGGTAATTAGCCCAAAAGTATGGAGGATTTTGTTGCCATCATAGGTGCTTTCTATTTTCTTAGAGAAATTTGATGGATTTATGTCAGTCTTTAAGGGATTTTAAAGACATTATTGGTAAATATGTTAAGAATCAATTCTTACAAGATAATGCTCTATAAATGGAAATTCAAGGGTATAACTTGTTTAAGGGAAAGGGGCTCATAGGCGGATTATTTTCACAAAAATTGCTCAAAAAATGTCAAGTTTTTCAAGAAATATATGACATAATGAAGTTGGTTTATCAACATAGCAATGATAGAATTTTCTTGAAAGCTATAAGGAAGAATTTTAGGTGCCTATGTACAAATATGGAGATTGACAAAAGAGAAACATTTTTCAATTTCTCTTGCTCTCTCATGTTTGTTTGTTGATTGATAAAAATCCTAAATTGAAGAAATTGTGTGAGGCCACACAGGTATACATTGATTTAGGTGCATGAATGGTTCCAATAAGTGGTGGGGAGCAAGATGTGAGGGCTCTGGTGGGAAAAATATTTTGAGTGTTGCTTATAGCTGAAATATAGGAAGGACAAGATGAAAACTTCCCAGTATTTATGGAAGAATGACTAAAATGGTCTATTAATATTGGGAAATGTTGTCATAATATGATATACAGTGTCAAATTTCTCATGATTTTGTGAGATTAAGGTAGCAATGTATCTAAAATGGAGCTTGTTAAGCCTCTTCTACTTTAAGTTTTTCTTCAGGGGGGTAGGTTGGTCATAGTATTCTCATATTTTACAAGGAAATGGTTGTGTTGATGTGTAAACTATGGAATGAAATATGTAATGCTCTAATTAGGAATGTGTATTGGGAAATGGCATCATGATACTAGGGTTGGGGGTTGATATTTCAAGAATCATAGGTTGAGTTTTTTGTAGTCTTAGGAAGGAAATTGTCATTTTTCGGTCGACAATCAAAAACACAAATGCTTTGTATACATATTTTATAATTAATATTTATAGGCTATGCCTCTTACCAAAAAAGAAAAGTAATTTATATTATCATCAAAAAGAGAAAGTAAAAACTTGATATTCTATATTTTGCATGAAATCAAAAATTTCTTCCTTTTTAGATCATGGATTTTTAGTTAGGGGCAAAAAGCCCACATCCCTTGCTTATTTTCTCCACTCTTCCTCTTCTTTGTCATCTTCCACATGTGAGAAGATCAGTGACTCATCATTTTCACATTCATTCTTTTGGTGCAATGTTTCTAAGTCTCAATGTCCTTTCCTTTTTTCTTGCAAAAATTTAGGACTTTCCTCATGACAATTATGGTTAGTGGATCCATTTAATTTAACAATTAATTTTCTAGTATTTCCAATTTTACTAGGGTTAGAATTTTCCTCACAATCTAAACTTTTTTTCCTTAACTGTTCCTTTATTTTAGCAGTGAGAGAATTTTTTTGTTAATAAAATCACATTATAAGTAGCCAAACTTACCCTAGTAAAAAAATCTTCACAATCAAGTTCACCATGATCGATTGTATCATGAATTATACACTCAGTGATCCTACCAAAGGTGAATAAACTCAAAGGATAAAGCCTCTGGCTAAGGATTTTCTAGAGATTATCAATATCTATTTTACTTTCCATTTCTAGCTTGCTTAGACTTTTGTCTCACAAGCAACATTCAAACCTAGAATCGAGACAAAAATATTGATTCCAAATAAAACCAAGAGATGGCCCTCCTTAGAGCATTAGTTCTTATTGATGATGATGCTATTTACACACCAATAGTGTAGATAAATCCTCATAGACACATCGTGGGAATCGATCTTTACTTGAAATATTGCACTAGGATAAGCTAAATCTTAGGCTAATTGAGCTTAATCCCAAGGCTTGTTTATGTCAAGTCTTGACCATGTACTAGGTTTGCATCAAGGTTCATTATGATAATATTGTTAATCATGAGGGTTAAATGGTTTTTTCCAATTTTCAAAGGAATCATATGGATCGGTAAAAGATAATCTTGGTGTGATCATTTAACAGTTTCATGAAATCGACAAATTTACAATAACATTTCATGAACATCAAATAAATTTCTTTCACTTAAGTAAATTTAGCTTTAAAAATTCAACACTGTCATGGAATCAAAAGATTTACAATAAAAAAACTACATGCATTCATATCTTTTTTGGAATATTTTTTGAAATTTAAACATCTATTCTAAAATAAAGCATCAAAAGTACTCAAAAAGTAAAGTTTCTCCTAGGTATTATCCATGCATGCCTTAAGAATTAACCAAACCAGAGCAAACCATTCAATATGTCACCAGATTACTTCATAGCTAAGCACAAATTGATGCGATATTTTAAAGAGAAGGGGGATAATTTGTCATTGGATAGTGTCAGTATGCACCCTTAAACGACACATCACATGGTCTTGTCTAGTAGGAACAAATAATTATGGAAGATTTCATATGATGAGATAGCTTTTAAATTGTCTTTGATATTGATTTGCTTCTAATGAAACAAACAAGTTTTTAATCTAGAATGGAACAAAAAAATAGGAAAAAGAACAAAACTTAAAGAAGTTATGGTTCTTTGACATCCACAAATTCTAAACTTAACTTAAAATGAAACATCTCCCAACCTTTTATAAGATCAAGGAACTTGGGAAATTTAATCAACACATGAGAGAGAATCCAAGGGATGAATCACAACAAAGCACATGAAATATGACAACTGGCAAGAGAATTGTTGAATGATTTAATAGATGTGAGCCTTCTTCAACACTTTAAACATTCTAGGGCCTCCATCTTTAAAATTTTTAGGATATTGAATTTAATTGAACAAATCTACCAAATGAAATGTAGGAACTTCCCAAACATTCAAAATGATTAAGTGGAAATTTGTTCCTACATTCAGATTCAAACTTGGGCTTAAAACACCTAGAAGTGAATCATCCCAGGGTTGAGCACACTCCTTTGTTGCATGCATAATATCAGGATTCTTGATTTCCCAATATTTTGTGCTTCTTCGCAACAAACTTTGTTCTTGTATGAGTTTTCAAAGTGCACTACCGAACCTAGTGACACCATCGGATTTGCTTGCAACCCAAGTTTTACTAACAATCCATACTTGAATACTATATCACAATCTATTCTTGCTACAAGTACAAATTCCACATATTAATCCCTTTTAAAACATCCATAAAACTCTCATGAAAACAAAACCATCATTAATAAATCATTATTCTAAACAAATCATAAATATCATGCTTTAAATGAATTCTCATGTAATTATCCTTTTTAGGTGGATTACTAGACCTCTCAAACTTCCTAAGAAAACTTAGACATTTAAATTTAAAACTTAACATTATTACTTGGTACCCAGTACCTGAAAACTTCAACTTTACCAAAATAATTTTTTCTTAGATCTTGAATTCTACTAGAACCTTCACATTTTTTGGAACTTCATTCTTGGATCAAAACACTTTACCAAACCTTGCATTACCATTTCAACACTTCTAGCCTTCTGATACTCGATACTTCGTACTTGGTACATTTGAATCACAAATTACTTAAAAATTCTCCTTTTAGCTTTAACTTTTGGTGATCCATTTCGACTAACCAACAACTACCATAAGCATTGATTTTTTCACTTGGGTCCCCAAGTCTTATGGTATTGGGGTGTTTTGTGAGACACACAACACTTACCCTTCCCAATCTCTTATTGCTCTGATACCAAAAATTGATGGTTGTACAAAATTCAATCCACACTATCTTTTTCTTGTTTTATTTTTAGTCTTCTAAACAATCATACACAATAATAAGTGCATAATAAAATTAAGCATTAATTATCAAATCCATGACTTGATTGCAAGAAAAATAAAGGAAACATTACATGACAAGTTGCTCTGACAATGACCAAAAATTCTAGAGCTTCCAATGGCTTTCTAGTCTTATACAACAATGAAGAAATTGAATGTGTAGCAATTAAAAATTCCTTGGCCAATGCTATTTCTAGCTAGAAAAAAGGCTAGCACAACAAAATCTCCTTTAGTGCATCCTTACATAGTTGCACAACATACTATTCACCATTACAAATCAAGAAAAGATAACAGTACATAGCAAATTAGCAACACAATGTAGAGATTAAACTTTCAGCTAGAGTTTATCTCTTTGGCAACAATTCATTATGACCATGTAGCTGTCTAGAATTCCCATGCCATACCTCCAACTCCCTCATTTGTTGCTAGTTTCCTTTCCTTTTATCCAACTACCAAAACATAATTATTTTACATTCCTTCCCTTATCTTCCTACTTCATGCAAGTATGTGAGTGAATGTCTTTCTTAAAAATTAAATTTGTCATATTAAAATTTACCTTCCAAACAACATTGAGGTGGAAAAGGTTGGAAAAAAACAAAAGGTTAGCACACCCAAAACACCACATCCTCACAAAATTCCAATTTAAAACAAAAATTTCAAACCAAAATAGTAAAGAAAACAAAGATAAATGAAAACCAAAAATTTAGGGTCGATGGTCCTACATCAAATATACACAAAATTCCTCTCTTTGCAACAAAAAAGAACCAAACCCTAGCAAATTGGGTCTCCCTTGTGGTATCTAGCCAATCAACAAACCCTAGTTGGTTTGTGTTATAATGTAGGGAAAAAAAATTGATCCTAATTAATCTACTACTTCGATCTAAGATCCCTTTTTTACACTACAACACACACACACACACACACATATATGTATATATGTATATATATATATATGTATATATGTATATATGTATATGTATATGTATATGTATATGTATATGTGTGTATATATATATATACACATATACATATACATACATATATACATATATACATATATATATATATACATACATATAACATACATGCATACATACATATACATACATACATATATGTATATACCTATATGTATGTATATATGTGTATAAAAAAATTTTGAAATATGTATTTACAATTACGTTAAATGTTATCAATTGTTGCAAAAATAATTATACTAGCAACTATAAAGTATGTATTTATTTGGGTTTTTTCTCAAAAAACATGAGTTTAGTCCTTATTGTTGGTATACATAGCTATTTTTTCTATCTAGTTCACTTATAGTTCCTATTTACATGTTAAGTTTACTTAGGTCCTATGAATCTTTCTAGAAGTCTTAGGTGTCATGTGATCTTATCTTATCATATCATGCCATTTAATTCTTGTTTTCTAAGTCATTTAATATCTGATGAGTTAGTTGTCTCATGCAATATAACTAAGACACTTGTCATGATGCTATCTAATCCTATGTCTTACCTTGGCTATATAACCAAGGAGATCTCATTTTTAAATCATTTCATTTGATACAATTGCAATCTTGTGTATTGCATATTGATAACATTTGATCTAATATTATTTTGCATCCAGTATTGAAAATTTATGCTCTTTCTTTTCTCTCATGTAGATGCTTATTTTTGGTTTTATAGGTGATCCTAGAGGCTTGAGTCCTTGAGTGACTCTAACATGGCATCAAAGATTTAGATCTAAAAATATCCTTCTTAGATCTAAGGGTGATTTAGGCATGATATTTTTTGCTTGCATATTCAGGTAAAACAAAACTCACCATTAAGTTTAGAATGCCCCAAAATAATTATTTTCATATAAAACACTTGATATTTGGGCAAAAAATTATTTTCATGCCATTTATGGGGTTTTTAAGATTTTTGGCTAAACATGATTCCATATAGTCTTACGGAATTTGTATATGGTCATAGTAGTTGCTCTCAATTTGTGGTATCTAAGTGAATATTCTCTATAGTTTGTGCTAGATGACATCATCGTTGATGTCAATAGTATAATTTTTGTAGGTTTTAATTAAAATTTGGTTTTAAAATTTTGTCACTTTAAGTGTTGGTTTATATTTCTAGTGATCATCTGGCTCACTTGAGGGTTGGGCTAAACCTATGAGCACCCCCTGAGTGGTGTGAAGAGTCACCACCACCACACATACACTCACCCATTTCCATCAACAGTGACAAAAGAAAAAACCCCTACTTACATAGATGCCTTTATTTTTTGGCCCCCTATTCCCTAATAGGGAAGGATTTTTTCAAAACACATTAACTTTTTGCCAGGGTGTCAAAATTTTACAAACGAGATATCAATGAAAATCTAGTCTTAAGAAGTTCATAGTGGTGCAAGCCATTTTTTTTAGATTTTGTTGTAGGTGAATTTTATTTATAATTGAAGTCATATTTTCCTTTTTGGACCTTTGAGTTCATAACTTTTTCATTTTATCTAATTTTTGTGAATTATGTGGCATTGAGAAGGTATTGAGGAGCTCTACAATTCTATCCATGCACTTTTTCTAGATTTATCTCTATGTATATTTTATTTAGAGTTGTGTGTATTTACATTCTAGTTGATTACTTGGAAATACTAACACCTAGAGAAGATTTTCCCTTTTGGGAAGGCTTCATTTTCAGTCTAAGATCATATTGGGAAAGTATAATTTCAGTTTGAAGATCTCATTCTAAGATATTGTTGTAGTTTTCCATCTATGGTCCATCTCAACATTGTAAACTCTAGAAAGCAATTATGGTGTTGTAATCAGACTACATATAAAGGGACAAATTATAATTTTGGGGGGATTTTTATTAAGTGATTTAGGGGGATCTTTTGGTGCATTCTTTTGATCTCTTTGCTAGTGCTCTTCTTTTCCATGAATCATTTTATAGTTCCTTTTTTAACATCATACAACTATTCAACTTTGCATCAACATCTATGGAATGCTCTAATGAATCAAGGTCACTCTATATGTTGAGAATAAGATACCTAAACCTAAATATGATGATAAGAAGATAAAATGGATGACTGAAAGATCTGTTAATTCATGTTGAATCATGTAAGGATTTTCATGAAGATTGGAACAAATTGAAAGCATGGTATGATACTACATATGAAGTAAAAGGCTATTAAATTGATAATGATCTGATGAGCCTTCATCCTAAGAACTTTGAAAACATCCAATAATACATTGGGAGGGTCAATGATCTAAGAGAGCAATGTAAATAATGTGAAATTGATAAAAAAGGATTTTTTTTGGTCTATAATGCATTGAATAAACTTGGTCCTAATTATGTAACTTTTTTTTCTAGATTTCATACCCATAGGTTAAATATGGGGTTTGAATTACTACACCTTCATTTGTATATTTTTTGAGACATCAATACATGATAAACAAAATCTTTTTTTCTATGGGTCTCATAAAGTCACCTAAATCTCAAGCATTATTGGTTAGTTGAAAGAGTCGGAACATTTTGATAAGAAACATAAAAAATCAAAGAAATTTTTTCATTCAAATCACACACATAATAAATTATCTTCTGAAGAGAAATCATCTAAGAACAAGAAGTATACTTGTTCTATTGCAAGAATCTTGGACATGATGAGAATTCTTGTTATAAAATGATATTAATGAATTGAAACATCTTCTTAAAAATAATCACATTGATCTACCTTCTAGAATGTTTGATTCATCTTCATCTTCTTCAAAGTATTTTAATAAGGATGAAGGCCATGTTGGTTTAGTTACTACATCAAGCAGAAAAGGACAAGATCTTTTTGATTCTATAGATCTTGGATCAGGAAGATAACTTCTAGATTTAGGAGTATCTCATCATATGGCATCTTCATAGTCTATATTCTCTTCTTTTGAGCCTTATGTTAAGCCACCTATTTTTATGGGTTATAATACATATATGAATATAATTGGAAAGGGATCTATTGATATTAGGGAGGGAAATTTCAATGATGTTTTGTATGTACCTCATTTTCCAAACAATCTTATTTCTAGATCTATTAGATTACCCATGGTGGATCAAGGATGACTCTAAAATTCACTTCTGATTCAATTATCATTAGAGACTCAAGGATAGTAGAGAGATTATTGCTACTAGGATGGTTGATTGTGCATCTGTATTATACACCTTTGCATATTTTTCTTTTGATGATGGCTTTGATCCTTAAACTATTGATCACACTCCTAGAATGGACCATCATTTTGAGGAGACTTTTGGCTATTTGAACTTGGGTTTCTCACATGTGATCCCACTCCTAAGCCTTGCATTCCATCTCCTCTCTCTTCTATTTTATTTGATGATGCATGTGTTGTCACAATTTTGACCTCTTGTGATGCAATACAATAAGATATACATCATCTTTTAGATATGGCTATATGGTATGAGTACTTGATAGACATTGCTAGTTAATTTTTTGAGCCCCACATTTTTAATTTGGGAGACATAATTGATGGTATAAATCTTCTCTTTGATGGAGATGATCCTTTTTCAGTTGTTATGAGGGGACACTATGACCATCTTGTTCATTCTCTACATGATAACTCTTCACAATTTGACATGAGTGTGGATACTTTTGGATAGTGTTTTGAGGAAGTCTTTTTATTTCTAGAGGAGATATATTTGTCTTTAAATTGTGTTCTACAGTCATCTCTACAAGAATTTGAATTATCCTCTTTAGTAGTGTGGCCTAAAATGCTTATTTGGAGTGTGTCAAATTTCAACATAAACATGAAGGAACTTGAGCATACTTTAGAGACATATCACATCATCCTTCTTCACACATCTTCCTTTCTAGAATGGGAAGATATCCCACATACCACCTTGGTTTTTTTTCTTCCAAAGGGGAGGAATGTTGTTTGAAGAGATTGGATCATCTTCAACATTCAATGTCAAGCATCTAACATCATTGTAAGAGACTATAAATTGAGGGGGGTTGTATGGCCTCTCTTCCTCTCTCTTATGGGGGTCTCTTTTCTTACATGGTATTTTTCCTTCTCAACCTTCATTGAGAGAATTTTCCTTACATCTCTCTTTCTGGGAGGAGTTTTGTCCCACAAGGTTTTCTCCCTTTCTCAATTTTTGAGAGATTTCATTTGTACATGGTCACTTAGCATGACTTAGTAGTTAGGACCCATCCTTGCATCATTTGCATAATAATCTACTCCTAAATTGCACTTAAGGGAGCTTTCGCTACAAATAGGTATTTTGCCTATCCAATTCACTTATAGGTCCTATTTACATGTTAAGTTTATTTAGGTCCTAGGAATATTTCTTGAATTATTAGGTGTAATGTGATCTTATCTTATCATACCATTTAATTCTTGTTTCCTAGGTCATTTAATACTTGATGTGTTAGTTGTCACATGACCTTGGATTAAGACACATTTCATGATACCATCTAATCCTATGCCTCAACTTGGCTATATAACCAAGGAGTTATCACTTGTAAATCATTCCATTCATTCCATTGCAATGTTATTCATTGCATATTGATCACATTTTATCTAATATTATCTTGCATCCATTACTGCATATTTATGCTCTTGCTTTTCTCTCTTGTAGAAGGTTTTTTTTGTTTTGCAAACTAGATCTTGGCAGCTTGAGTCCTTGAGTGACTCTAGCACTTATTTTATTTTATTTATGGCAAAATATTCTAGATATTATATGTATATTTATGACCAAATATTAATTTAAATATACATATATAAAAAAATACCCATTATAATATATATATATATATATATATATATCGTTTATATAATATTAAGATATATATATCACAATTAATTATTTAAAAAAGAAAAGAAATGTAAATTGAAATTAAATAAAAATTAGAAAAGGTAGGAAACCCTAAAGGAGGGGTAATAGAGCTAAGACTTGCCATTTCCCCTCCCCACTAAGAGGCTTGGCCCCATTGGTAGTGTTCCTCTTGTAGGTGGAAGCAAGGAAAGCTTGTTGCTCCCATTAGATCCAACAACCCTTGAGGCTCTAACTACAACCCCATATGTGTGACACTTGTGAAATATTTTTGACATGTGAAGCATAATTTTTTATAATATATTTAGGACCTGGGACATGTTTGTGTTTAAATATTTTTTTAAACCTATATGTGTGTGTGCATGTGTGTAATAAATTTGTGATGTGTGTTTGTGTTTGGGGGGGGTATTTGAATACTTTCTTAAATAATTAGATGAATGAAAATTTTAAAATTAAAAGAAGAAAAAATAGTGAAACTCATGAACATAAAATAAAATAAAAAGCAGTAATCCAACAAAGAAAGAATGAGAGAATACAATAGAGATTTATCTTAAAGAATTATTCTAATGGAGTAGGGTTTTCTTCTAATGCCCTAGATCCAAGGGTGGAAGTAAATTTCATCCAACATATAAAATTTTTTGGACAACCAATTAGAAACTTAAAAGTGTGATAGGATTTAATTTATCAAACTAATCTGGTCTAATGTCAAATTCGGGCCTTGGCAGGGGTTCATGAGACTAAGACCCTTGATTTGAGTCACAACTTAAAGGACTTTTCAAAATTTAAATAATAAAAGTGTGATAGGATTTCATCCAACATATAAGATTTTTTGGACAACCAATTAGAAACTTAAAGTGTGATAGGATTTCATTTATCAAACTAATTTGGTCTAATGTCAAATTCGGGCCTTGGCAGGGGTTCATTAGACTAAGACCCTTGATTTGAGTCACAACTTAAAGGACTTTTCAAATTTTAAATAATAAAATAGATTTAAATTATTTTAGTTAAAGTTGTGTGGGGATTTATGTGTTTTTAATATTATCTCCTTTTTATTAATAAGGCTAGTTAAATTTATGAGATCTTTTAACATAATTCTTAAAAGAAATAAATTTTATGAATTAATTTAATGATGTTGTATAAAGAACAATATATTTTGTGAAACATTTTATGAGATTACTAATTCAAATTCAAGAATCGATTTTTTGAGAAGATTAACCCAATTAGATTATAGATATAGGCTATAATTATTTTTGTGTATTCTAAATACTTGGCAAAAAAGAAACATTATTTTTAATTATTAATTAAA
This sequence comes from Sequoia sempervirens, assembly GCA_007258455.2. Lineage (NCBI taxonomy): Eukaryota > Viridiplantae > Streptophyta > Pinopsida > Cupressales > Cupressaceae > Sequoia > Sequoia sempervirens. The sequence continues at coordinate 25,620 of VDFB02031029.1, read as the reverse complement.
TAAGGGAGTAGATTAAATCCTTAATATGATTATTTTCCAAAATGGTAGATGGAAATTAAATTAATATGCTCCATTATTTGATTCTTTAGTTACACTATTTTAATTGATTGTAATAACAATGTTAGACTATTGAAATGAACTATTAATTAAATACATTTAGTAAATTTATTTAGTCTTTATAAGAACTAGGTCTCATCTTGAAGTTTTCATGTAGTGATCATAAAGGGAATATCCATTGTATGGTTCTCCCTTGAGGTGCCTCATATAGAGACAATGAACCCTAAATAGGGTGATCTTCATTATAGGGTTCATGAAATGGATTCTTCCACATCCACTCACGTTACTCCCCTTTATTTTTCTTTGAGTTGCATTCTTTTGATGAACTTGTGTGTGAACAATCAATTGGTACACACATTAATTTATCATGGTGAACATGATATGAATTATAATTTTAGTGTCTTACAAAATTTGTCAATTTGTGTTCATGTTTACATGTTAAAATATGGGCATAAAATTCACAAACTCCCTAAATTCTATAATTGATAGTGAATGCTTGAATATGATTATTAAGATCCTATAAGTTCTTTGTAGTGAACTTTGGAAATTGTTTCCATGATCCTATAGAAAAGCATGTGTATTGAGCCAAGCTTAATGGCCCAAAGTGGTTCTCTGTGGTTAAGATGAAATTGATTTCATGATGTAATTTTGAGAATAACAAGAATAGGTATATTACTTACACAAAGTCACCAGTATCATAGCCCTTTGTTGATATTCTAACTTGAAATACTTGTTGCTAATGATTTTTTTGGTTATTACTAAATGTTTATGGATTAGATTATGTCAGTATTTTTGCATTAATGTTTTGGATCACACTCCATGATCCATCATCAGGATAGTAGAGAGCATAAGGAGTAAAATGAAAAGTTGCAAACCAAGAATTGCATAGAAATGAAGGAGGGAGGAGAGATGGGTTGGCATGAAAAATAAAGAAAAAAGGTTGACTAATTAACCACATTGACCACAAGGCTAGAAAGAAAAAACAAGGGAATAATATGAAAGAAAGATCAAAAAGGCCTAATAAGAAAGATAAATTGGAAAGAAAGACCAAGAAGTAAAAAGAGAGAATAAAAAAGATGTGAATCTATATGCATGATCTAAAACAACTTACTAATTTATGATTAAAATGAAGACAAAAAAATACTAACATAATGTTGATGCCAAAAATTGCTAGGAAAACAACCTTATGGGAAACTCAGTTAATGGGGGACCAATTGCACTAAATTGAGTAACCTTTGGGTTTTCTAAAGAGGTTGGCTCCTTTTTTAATTGGGGGGTTGGAAAGGGAAAAGGAATCAAATATATAAAAATAAATTCTAATCTAAGGTGATGTGCCAAGATGTAAGTAATTAGGAACAAAAAATCTTCCCTTTCAATGAGGTTTGAGGGCCTGCTCAACAATCTACATGTTCAAAAATAACAGAAAGCATAGATGAAAAATCCAAGGAGTCTATCAAATAACATAAGATAACTTCCATACACATTCACTGAAAAGAAGAGTTTGAGACATGGTCTAAATCAGAAAATTTATATTGAAATTATAGAAGTCTTGCAAATAAACTACCTAGTACAACCACAACACAGTATAATTTCTTGTCAATTAACTAAGAAATAGAAAGGCTGAAAAATTTGACAAAATTTGTGAGTCTTAATACAATGATTAGAAAATAATACAAAGGCCTAAAGTTCTTCAATATTTTTTCTATGTATTCTCCAAACCCATTTTCTGAGAGTTGAAGTAGTATATATAGATTATTCCCACTATCTAAGAGCTAGCAATAGAAAAGATTCAATAGACATGGGCTATGTCACCCGTCACAATGATTCACAAATGCCCTTGCAACAAAAAGATTCAAAAACATGTTACCTAGTCACCTCCAACAAGGTGCACCCTCCTGCAATGATGAATGTGGTCCTAGATCAGAAGCAACGAAATTCCCAGGAAGAAACTATTGCCCACCCAAAGAGTTGGTTAGGACACGTGGTGAAAGGGTGGGGCTCGACATTCATTCTTCCCTTCCTTGGAATCAAATTCCCATGGATAAGTCTTTGTTTCAAGCACTGACTGTGGGGTCCACCAAAAGGTTTCCAACAGAATGATGCAATGTGGTATGTGGGTGGAGCTTGGAGGAGAACAAGGGAGAGAGCACTCTCAAAAGCTTACATTGTAGACACATGGAAAAAGGATGGGGCTCGAGATTAGAGAAAGGGAAGAAATCCTTATAAGGAGCGTGTGGCTAATATGTGGTGCAATAGATGAAGGCACTTCATAAGGGGCCTAGAGATATTCAAACATATGAGGCACAAACTAAGGTTGATGTAAAATTATCAATGACCACCTAGAGGGAGCTTTAAGGATTTTTAATCCACAGCTTTTAGCAATTATCAAGGGAATTTCACCTGTGGAATGGGAACCCAAAATTTTTGGTGCAAATACTAGAGCCTTATCCATTGGGAAATGATCAAAGCGTTGAAAGTGTGGTCGATAGAGGTAGCCATTCCATCTTGGATGGCATCGATAAGATGCACATATTCTCTTGCACTTGATGAGATCGATTATTTTTTTGAAGGGAAACTCCATGGAGATCCCAGTTCTAGACTCAAGCTAAAAGAGAAACCATACTATCTGATGGGTGGCGCATTCTATGTCTACAGTAGTGGGAGGTTGATTGAAATCATGAAAAGAAGATAAATCCTACTGCTTTCCTCAATCTTCACTACAATGTGCTCCATCATGGCCATTGAATTGTTAGAGAGAAAAGGGGAAGACAAGCCCATTTGAGTTAATTGGGAGAATTGCATCCACATATTGTTCATAGTTTGACTCAGTATTACCAAGAAATTGCTAGCTTGGAGGATGGCCACATGACAATGGATGAATTCTTTCACCTTCTTGGTAGCTGACCTCAAACCTTCAATCCCTACATTCACCACAATGTACAATTTTCCTAGAAACTTCTTTGTCTCAAGCACCTTTTTCACAATAATTGGGGAACTTGATCAATCATTCCATGCACCTCAGTGCTCAAACTTGCCGCATCCACCATGAATTGAAGTGTTAGTTGAAGAGTTAAATAGAAATACTTAACTCTCTCCCATTAGGAGATATATAATTGCTAGGCTACCAAAAGGAGATCCGACTGAGGAGCAAGGGGTTGGGGAGGATTTTTCAAAAGACCAATTTCCATCTCCTTTGACCCAACATCCTACGTTAGCTCTTCAATTTTCTTGTTTGCCATAGAGAGCTATTCCTACTGAGTTTCCAACTCAGCATCCTATCTTCACAATAGCTCCTCATCCTAGCTTTGGGTTCCAAATTCCTTTTCTAGGGATAGCTTCACTTCTTGGATCTCCTTTTCAAATTGGGCCTCTCATTCCTGGAGCTCCTTTTCTTTCTATTGATTTTCCTGCTCTAATTGAGCTCACTACTCTTGAAGCTCTTTGGTATTTTGTTGCATTTCTCCCTTTGATTTAGCCAACTAGTCTTGTAACTCTTGGTTTTTTTATGCAATCTAGTAACCAAGCTGGTATCTTGGGACTGAAACATCTTGGGATTGAAACCTTGTGATTTCCTTCTAGAGTTTGGCCTTTTCTTCCTGTGCTTGTTGAGACAAGTGTGCAATTTCAGCATCCCTAACCTTTTCTTTTTTCTATAGGATCTCCATCCTTTCCTTGATATTGTTGAGATCATCTTCCCTTTTCTTCAATTGGCGATTATGCTTCAAAAAGTTTGTAGTCACCAATCGTTGGGTCTCCTACAACTCAACTTTGTCTTGTGACCATGCTGCATGTAGATCAATACCCATGTCATGGATTGTATAATCCTCATGTTGCATCTACCCTTGCAGTTTGATGATGTTGGGAGTCATGGTTGCAAATGTCAATGACCCTTGAAGTTCTAATATTTTGTCCCATAAATTCTACAGGAAACTTAATCATCTCACCAGTGAAGGGTGCACTAGGAGGAAGAGTGAAAGGGAATGAAATTATTGTAGTCTTAGATGTTTTATTTTGCAAAGAGACTATCAATGGGGAGAACAGGGGAATGTTATGCCAAGGCCTAGTTTGGGAAGTGACAAAAGGACTCAAAGGGAGTGGTGGCAGTAACAGAGATGTAGAGGATACCAATTGTTGGTCGATTTGAGTCAAAGCTAACATAGTGGGAGTAAAAGGATTTGTAATAGTGGGTTGAGATTGGGCTTTGACAGAAGGTGGAACAAATTGTAGGGGAGTAAAAGCTTCCTATCTAATTTGGAGAATTTGGGAGAAACCTCCCATGGGAGCAAAATAAAAAAAGGAAAGGTTGACACTAGAAGTAATGTGAGACATAGAGGCAACAAGATTAACTAAATATTGTGAAGTGAGAAGGGAGAGAATGATACCTAAGTTGCCACAAGCACTAATCCTTGGATCATTGCAATTACTTGTGAGCCTTCTCCAGGAGTTGCATCTGTTCATGGCCTCTTCTTAGGTGGAGAATTTTCCACCTCTATGACCTCTTGAGACTACTGGGATACCCTGGGTCTCTTCAAAACCCATGTACATGGTACTAAGGCTTTTGAATGTGATGCAACCACTTGCACACTCAGTGGAGGTTTGCTATGTTTTTTCGTTGCTTTTCCATTTCTCTATGTTTGGGCCTTCTTCACCTCTTTTCTTCTCATTATTGTAGCTACTTCCTCTGGATCTACATCCTCATCCCTGCTTGCATTAGTATCATCATGCCCTTTATTCCATAGATCATCAAATTGGTCATCCTTATATATCTCCTAGAATAGGAAATCAAGGCATTTGGTCTCTTGATGATAAATCCATAAGTGTGCAATCTTTTCCTCACTCCACTAATATTTTTAGCCAATTGATTACAAAGGGTAGCCCTAATTTTATAATTGCCACTAGGATTAGCCAAATGAAAATAAAAGAGAGCTATGGCGGCCTCTTATCATTAGTAGGAACATAGGCCAGGTCCACAAATAGATCATCCTGACCCCTTGACTATGGATTCCACCAAGTTTCCCAGTAGGGCCGAGAGTTGTGAGTCACCTTAACATTCAGCTCCACTAAGTCATTATTAGGATTATAATCCCATTTATCACAAATTAATACTAGCCCCAAATGGGCCAGCTTCACCTCTAGTAGACCATGCATCTTCTTCTTTACCTTGATCATAATTCTGAAGCTCAAATGGCATTTGAAAGTTTTTCATATGCTTTCCCCAGAAAACCTAATGTTAATAATCACTAGTTGCCAAAATACCTCAAGGGCCAACACCTTGTTTGTGGCACATACTAGGAGCTATAATTCTTCCATGGTAAAACCACACAAACTAACAAATGAGAATTCCTCCTCAAGGAATTGTTAAATAGGCATAGGACAACTAAGAGAGGGGGTGAATCAGTTTTCACACAAATCTATACTTAACTTAATCACTTATCAAATCTTCAACCACACTATTCTATTATTAAATATGAGCATGAATCATGAATAAAAAAAATAAAATCAACACAATGAACACCATATTTTTACGTGGAAAACCCAATAAGGTAAAAACCATGGTGAGGGTTAACTCACAATATAAAGATTGTAAAAAGGCTCATTACCAAGGGCTCACTACCCAAAAGGACTCACTGTCCAAGTACAAAGGCTCATTTCCTACAAAAAAGGACTCACTGTTCAACAGGGAGGCTCACTTCCTACAAATACAAAATAGAATAAAATATCCACCACTACAATTAAAGCACATTAGCAAGATTATAGAAACCCTTGTCTCACTATCTTCAACAAAAGTTGCACACACACACTTCTGCTCTTATGATTTGTGGCTTACTTTCATCACTTTGCATCACACTATTATACAAATCTTCACAATTCAACTTTCTTTTATACCATTCTCAACCTTAGAAACATTTACCAAGGTCAGACACAAAAAAAATGTTTCATAAATTCAAATTAGGTCAGCAACTCAAAATTCTTGTGGTGGAAAGGAATAAGAGTGGACCAATAAAATTATTTTCTTGAACCATCTACACACTTCCTTAATTGAATTTTATTCTTTAAATTAAGTGTAAACACTAGGTCATCCAAACCTAATGAAAACATAGATAAATATTGATGCACATGCTTCCCAACAATAAGATGACATGCATACACCACAACACACTTCATTAAGCACAAGAAAACATCTTAGAACCTTTCAAATAAATTTGCAACAAAAACAACATACTTCAATAATTGAATTCCTTTCACTAGTCAATTTGAGTTGTGCAAACTCATACATGCATACTGAGTCATGAGTTCCTTATTGCCAATTCCCAAACCTCTTTACCAAAGCATAGGAAAGACCTTCACAAGACATATCCTAGATCTGTATGATCTGAAACAAAACAATGGAGGATTGCAGAGTAGAAACATTTATCCCAGTCCATAGAAGATCAAAAATTGTTAGATAGGCCACATATTGATGAACACAACTTCTATGTACCATATCACTTGAATCTGAAACTCATCATATGTTACTGTTAAATCCTTATTCTACACAAGCATAGGATAAACACAAGAGAAATGTGAAGCACATACCATAGCACATTTTGAACACACTCAACATTCAAACTTCTCTTCTTTATTTAATTTTCTAGAAATCAATTGGAAACTCACCAATATTAGACAACTACAACCCCATAAGGATAGCTCCATGTACTTACTATGTCTCATAAGTATCTCAGTTATACTAAACTGTGTTGACATCAATGACAACATCAATGACAATGCTACCAAACTAGCTCATATTTGTAACAATTTCTCCCTTTGTCATTGATGGAAACACATAACCTTTTCTCCCCCTTTGATATCAATGGAAAAGAACAACAAATCTGATTACTCCCCCTTAGGAGTACACCCATATTACAACAATGAAACCACTTCTACTCCCCCTGCAGAGTAGACCCAACAATCATTCTAGATAAATGAGGAATTTGTGAGTTCACTAGACTGATGCACCTTCATGTGCACCTAGTTAGGAGGGAAAATGACCCCCAACATCTCCCTAAGATGCTCAAAAGCATCCTTCAAAATATCCTTCGTAAAGATGTCTACAATTTTTTCTTTTGTTGTTACATATTCTATTCTGACCTCATTCTCCAATACTTTTTCTCTCATAAAATGATACTTGATAGATATGTTATTCATTCTTGAATGCTTAATCGGGTTCTTTGAAATTTTTATTGCATTTGTATTTTTATAGAAGATAGAGATAGATTCATCACATACTGCATCAATATCTTTTAGATTTTGTTTCATCCACAAAACTTGTGTGCAACAGGATGTTGCAACAATACATTCTACCTCTGCAGTATATAAAGAAATCAATTCTTTCTTCTTACTCAACCATGAAACCAATATTCCACCAACAAATAAAGCACCACCACTAGTACTCTTTTGTTCATCTACACATCTAGCCCAATCAACATCTGTATAAGCACTCAGGGTAAAATCATTACTCTTAGGATATCATAGTTCATAATCTTGTGTGACCTTAAGATATCTAAATATCCTTTTTACAACCATAAGATGTGCTTCTCTAGGATCTACTTGAAATCTAGCAACTAAACACACTACATGCATAATATCTGGTCTAGTAGTGATGAGATACAAGAATCCACCAATCATGGATCTTTATTTAATCTAATCAGTCTTAGCAGATTCATCATCCTTGCTCATCTTACATTCAATTATCATAGGAGTATAAACCGGTTTACAATCTTCCATCCCAAATTTTTTCAACAATTATTTTACATACTTAGATTGTGAATTGAATATCCATTTATTGATTTGATTCACTTATATACTGGTCCAAGGAAGAAATTCAATTCACCAATCATAGACATCTCAAATTATTTTTGCATTTCTTCAACAAACTTTTTACACATGCCATCATTTCCACCAAAAATGATATCATCAACATAAAAAACTACAATCAACATCTTATTACCTTGTACTTTGAAGTAGAGATTACTATCAGCAAAACCTTTGTTGAATCCTTGGCTTGTTAGATATATGTTCAGTCTTGTATACCAAGCTCTGGGAGCTTGCTTCAATCCATACAATGCTTTCTTCAATTTACAAACCATATCTAGTTTGTTAGACAACTAAAACCCTTCAGATTGCTCCATGTACACTTTTTCCTCCAACTTACCATTTAGAAAATCTGACTTAACATCCATCTAATATACCTTAAATTCCTTGAGAGTAGAGAATGCCAAAAACATTCTGATAGCTTCTATTCTAGCCACAGGGGAAAAAGTCTCTTCAAAATCTATACTTTCAACTTGTGAATATCCCTTGCACACCATTCTTGACTTATTCTTGACTACTCCATTTTCATTCAGTTTGTTTCAGAACACCCATTTAGAGCCAATCACATTTTAGTTCTCAGGTCTAGGGACTATTTCCCATGTCTGATTCTTTTCTATCTACTACAGTTTCTCTTTCATAGCTCTCATCCAACTTTCATCTTCACATGATTCTTTTATAGATTTAGGTTCTATTTTAGAAAGTAAACACAAATTTACCTCAGTTGCAACTTTGCTTCTTATCTTCACTCCTTCACTCTTGTATCCAGCTATCTGATCTTGTGGGTGATTCTTTTGTACATATTTAGGAGTCCTAGCAATAGGTTTTGATTCTTCGTCTTCTTCTTCCTTCTCCTTATTTTCTTTAGTTGTATGTCCATAGATAGGATCATCAGGTTCAACTTCACTTATCTCAATAGGTTTGCATATGTCTTCATCAAATTTCACATTAGCACTTTCAATTATTTTTCTGAATCCTTTGTTGAAGCATTTGCATGTCTTGCTAGAAGTAGAGTATCCAAGAAATATTCCTTCATCACATCTAGCATCAAATTTTCCAATATTTTCATCATCTCTTTTAATATAGAATCTTCTTCCAAATACCTTAAAATATTTCACAGTAGGAGTCTTACCAATCCATAACTCAAAAGGTGTCGTTGTGTTGTTTTGTCTGATCTTAACTCTATTAAGAACATAAACAACAATATCGCCTCTCTCCAATACACATCTGGTACATTAGACTCCATCATAGTTCTAGCGGCTTCTAGAACTATCATGTTTTTCCTTTTAGCAACTCCATTCTACTGAGGGGTTGTCAGAGTAGAAAACTATCTCTTTATGCCATGCTTCTCACACAATTCATTAAATTCACTAGAAGTGAATTCACCACCTCAATCAGATCTCAAACACTTGATTTTCAGATTTACTTCATTTTCCACTCTCACTTTGAACACCTTAAAGCTATCCAAGGCCTAATTCTTTTCTTCAAGAAAAGAAACCCAGGTCATTTGAGTATACTCATCAATAAGCAACATAAAGTACCTATCTCCATTTAGGATTCCAATCCTTATAGGACCACAGAGATCAGTGTGAATAAACTTGAGAATTCGAGTTGTAGAATGTTCTTTTCCCTTAAAGTTGCATCTTGTCTACTTCCCCAATTGGAAACTCCTACACATAGCATTATCAAGTCTTGTGATTCTAGGTAGTCCTTCAACAATATCTTTAGCACTAATCTTGACTAGGTTATCAAAGCTCACATGTCCCATTCTCTGATGCCATAGCGAACTTTCACTAATTTGAGATATAAGGCAATGACCATCAACTCCCTTCAACTAATATATGTTTACATGAGTTCTTCTAGATGCAAGCATATCCCCCTTTCTGGATTCTTTTCTAATTTCACAGGTATTGTTTTGAAACACAATTTTAAAGCCATTCTTACACATCTGACCAAAACTCAAAATATTATGTCTCAAACCCTTCACATAATATACATCATCAGTATTATGCACTCCATCAAAACTGATTGAATCTTTACCATAAATCTAAGCTCTTGAATCATCACTGAGCATGACTAAACCACCATCATATTTCTCAATTTTAGTCAACTTACTCTTATCTCTGGTCATGTGATTAGAACATCCACTGTTAATTACCCAGTAGTCTTCATCCTGTCTTGCATGAAAAATGGTAACCAAAGTTCCTTCCCTCATATTATTCTTAACCTCTAGAGTCGTCTTACACAATTTCCAAAGTTAGTGGATATAGATTTGTTCTCCAAAGCTAAGCATAAAAATTCACTATCATCAACCTCATTATCAGATTCATCATCAGAAATACCTGCCTCTTCCTTAACATAGTACAAATTTTTATACCTTTTATTCTTCCTATCCTTATCCTTATAATCCTTGTTCTTCTTATGTGTACCCCTATTCAGACATCTCGAAGCATAATGACCAATGTTACCACAGCTAAAAAATTTAAAGGGTAACATACCTTTATATTTTATAGTGCCTTTCTTGAATTTCCTAGTGAATTTTTCTTCCAACTCTTCATCATCACTATTCAGTTCTTCAATCTTCAAAGCCTTGAATGTTGTTTTTGTCTTCTATTCTATCTTTTTGTCTTTTTAGAACTTTCTTATCTCAAATGCTTGCAAGGTGTTGAAAAAATATTCTAGAGTATACTTCTTAGGATCATACATTTCTTCAATAACAGAGATTTTGTCATTGTAACATTCTAGTAATGTGATCAGGATCTTCTCAATTATATGTTCATCTGTTAGTTTTTCTCCTTGATTCTTAACATCATTTGCTGCTAGTTCAACTCGTTGAAAGAAACTTGTAAATTCTTCACCATCTTCCATCTTTAGGTTCACAAATCTACGCTTTTCTACCAACCTCTTTTTCAATTTCACCTTTTCATTTCCTTCATACATGTCTTACAATTTATGCCAAACCTCATATGAAATATCCAAAGAATTAACCTTGACTCACTTAGTTTTAGATAAAACACTACAAATCACATACTTTTCCTTCTCATTTTCATCATAAGCAGAGATCTCATCTTCTGAATTAACATCACTAGAAGGAATGTATACTTATTCTCAATATCCTTCCAGGTCTAAAAACCAACAGATATAATGTATCCTCTCATCTATCCCTTCCAATTATTGTAGTCAGTTCCATCAAACATAGGGATTACTAATTTTTACACCATTGAATCTTCCTTAAGGGGTTAAGCTCTACACAAGGAACCACAAGCTTTGATACCAATTGTTAAATAGGTGTAGGACAACTGAGAGGGGCGGCAAATCAATTTTCACACAAATCTATACTTAAAACTTAATCACTTATCAAATCTTCAACCACACTATTTTGTTATTAAATATGAGCATGAAACATGAATAATAGAAAGAAAATCATCACAATGAACACCAAATTTTTATGTAGAAAACCCAATAAGGGAAAAGCCATGGTGAGGGTTAACTCACAATATAAAGATAATAAAAAGGCTCACTACCTACAAAAAAGGACTCACTATCCAACAGGGAGGATCACTGCCTACAAATACAAAAGAGAATAAAAGACCCTCTGCTGAAATTAAAGCACATTCATAGGATTATAGAAACCCTTGTCTCACTTTCTTCAACACAACTCACACACACACTTCTACTCTTATGATTTGTGTCTTACATTCATCACTTTGCATCACACTATCATACAAATCTTCACAATTCAACTTGCTTTTATACCATTCTCAACCTTAGAAACATTTACCATGGTCAGCCACAAAAAAACATTTCATAAATTCAAATTAGGTCGGCGACTCAAAATTCCCATGGTGGAAAGGAATAAGAGTGGACCAATAAAATTATTGTCTTGAACCATCTACATGCTTCCTTAATTGAATTTTATTCTTAGAATGAAGTGTAAACACTAGGCCATCCAAACCTAATGAAAAATAAAAATGATGCACATGCTTCCCAACAAGAAGATGACACATGGATTCTACAACACACTTCATTAAGCACAAGAAAACATTTCATAACCTTTTAGATACACCCACATCAAAAATAATAGACCTCAATTATTGAATTCCTTTCACTAGTTAGTCTGAGCTGTGCAAACTCATATAGGAATACTAAATCATGACTTCCATATTACCAAACTCCAAACCTCTTCAAAAAAGCATAGGAAATACTTTCAAATGACATATCCTAAATCCACATGATCTTAAACAAAATAGTGGAGGACTACGGAGCAAAAACATTTCTCCTAGTCCAAAGAAGATCAAAACTTGCTAGACAATCCACAAATCAATGAACACAACTTCCATGTACCATCTGACTAGAAGCTAAAACATAGCATATGTTACTGCTAATTATTAATAATACTTTATATCCACACAAGCATAGGATCAACATGGGAGAAAGATGGAGCACATACCAGAGCATGTTCTAAACACACTCAACATTCTAACTTCTCTTCTTTATTTAATTTTCTCAAAAGTAGTTGGAAACTCACCAATATTACACAACTACAACCCCATAAGGATAGCTCCATGTGCTCACTACATCTCAAAAGTATCTCAGCTATACATGTACAAGCATCAACATACTGAATTGTGTTGAGATCAATGAAAACATCAATCACAACACCACCAAACTGGCTCATATTTGTAATAGGAACTAGTCACAAGGAGGAATAAAATTCTACATCCACCCTATTTTCTTTGCTAAAAGTTGATAACCCTCACCTTGTTGGAAAGAGACACTGCATAAGTCATATGGTGTTGTCATTAATGGAAACCCTAGTTAGTAATCCCATCTGTACCTCAGTATTTGCTTATACTAGAAGTCGGATTAAACATATGTGTTAACTGCCAAGCTAAAACAAGGCATCTAACAAAAAATGCTGACTAGATGAGTATAGCATGTTGCAGATCTTCGAGGCATAATTGTTTAAGGTGTTCCATGTTTGAGACATGTTTTTTTGGGTCCTTACTATGTTTTGGTCGGCATTGTTTGATTCACATTGATAAATGTTTATGGATTGAGCTCACAGTTTGTACATGTTTCATATTTTGTTAAATTCAATATATAGTTGTTCTAATCTCTAGTTGTGGATATATATAATCAGTTATTCATATCATTTTGAGATATGGTACAAAATTTAGAAGGATTATAGATCAATTGTGCACAGTTTCACTTGAGCAGAACAAAGATTGGTGATTTGGATTAAAGCAGTCTGAGTTTCAAGAGTAGAATCAGAAAAAATGTGAAGAATGTGATTAATGTGCTTAACCAGAACTATAATCAGGCATTAGTAGATGCTATCTCATAGTTCATCCACACTATTTGTCTTTTGAATGTGACTATTATATAGTGAGTCTTCTTTTGGTCAGTAAGCCTTTTTTATTTGAGCAGTGAGCTTGAATGCATGTGTGTTCCATTGTAAGCACTTATTTTTTAGTATACTCATATTGTAGATTAGCCTCCATCGTGGTTTTTTCCCTAACAAGGTTTCCATGTAAAAATCCTTGTGTTGTGGTGTTGTGGTTGATTTCCTTTTGTTCTTGCATCTTTCTTTTGGTTCAATGCTATAAGTGGTTTAAAGATCAAGTTAATGAAGTTAAATTTTGTAGAAAACTAATTCACCCCCCCTCTTAGTGTTCCTTGATTCCAACAATTGGTATTAGAGCCTAGTTCCTTGGAAGAAGTTTAATAGCTTGGGGAAGATCTGGCAAGGTGATTCAATGGATTCTAGTAGTCTTCATCAACAACTTTTGGTGGCACTAGATGATCTTGATCATTCCAAATCTGAAGTATGAGAATTGTAAGCAAGCCTCATGAATGCTGAGAAATTCATTCAATCATTGAAAGATAAAATCAATAAATCTAGGGAAAAGAGAAAGGATCTCTATGATCAGCTCAAGTAGAAAGAGAGTAAAAGCATGGAAGATGATCACCTAAGTCAAGCCTTGAAGGAAAAGACAAAAGTATGTGAAAATCTCACTAGAGATAATTTTGTCCTAAAGCATGGGATGAAATCTATTGTGATGAAGATGACCAAGGAGATTGAAGAGAATCTTACTCAGTCCTTGAAAGAAAAATCTGATGAGTGTGTAGCAAAATTAAGCATTCATTGCAATTAAAAGTTAGGTGTACGAATGAAAAAAGGTTACTTCTATTCCTCATTCGTCACATTGCATTTCAATAAGAAGTTTGGAGAGCTCTATAAGTGAATTTTGGTGAGATACAAGTCTAAAAGTGATTGGTAAAACAAACCCTAATCCAGCAAAATTTATTTATCTACAAAACTTGTGAAATTGAAATTTCTAGAAATGGCCAATCTACTAATTGTTGACATTAAGGATAGACGCCTCCCAAAATTCAAATGGCACCTATTCAAATCCATTAAGACAGAACCATTAGGTGCATTTTATTTTGTTCTATGTGGTGTTTTGCACATGAAGATATTAGGGCATATATTCATGCAAATGTTGAGGAGTTAGGAAGCTCCCAGTTGTTAAATCTGTACACAAATCACATTGTGGGGGAAGACCTTTGTGTAAAGAATGAATTTAAGACTTTGGAGGAGAAGTTCACACAAATTGTGAATTTTCCAGTGTTCGATGATAATGAATGGGTCTGGTACATACTAAGTCGAGTGCATGTCGAGTTCATGTGGTTAAATCATCCCTTCAAGAGAACAAGAGAAGTTATAAGCATTGTTACTGGCCTGAACTCATCTAGTGGGTTGCCCACATTGAAATTTGTGAAGAACTACATAGTCACTAAGGCAACCAATTCCACTTTTGGCAAAAGAGACACAATAATTAATGACATCATTGAATTGGATGTAAAATTTTCTTCTATGGTTATTGGATATAAAATCTATCACTCCAACGAGATAACTTTGTATTTGGTACTACAATCTATGTAGCTTATCAAATGATCAAAGAAAATGAAAAATATGATTATGTGAGTTACTCTAGAGCCATCTAATTGAAAATCTTGGTAAAATCAAGAATGACAAGAAGAAATCTGTCAAGTATGGAAATTTTTTGTTATTTCTATTTTTCTACTTCATGAATAAAGTTCTAAGAGTTGGTAAAGTGCAATAGGAAGGTGACAGACTGGTAGCTATTCAAATCAGAGACATCTTATATAAAATTGGTGATAGCAAAGCAAAGAAAGCTACTATATGGGGTTACTTCAAAAGCTTCTAGAGAGAAAAGAAATCTAGGGAAAGGATTCCTAAATTGATTGTGAAAAAATATAAGGACACTATTTGCTTCATGATTAACATTGATTAGTGTTTGATGAAAGCAACAAAACCTAGAATAGTTTGGATAATGCCTATGGGATATGAGGTTGATGAACACATTTTGGATTTATATGCCAAAAACTTGTTGATTACACCTTGGGATCCAATAGAAGAAAGGTTTTGGTACCTTTGAAGAGAATAATATGCAAGTGCATGCACAACTAAAGAAGCCTATGATAGTTCAGAAGGTGAGAAAGGAAGTTGCAACTTTTGTAGAAATCATCGACATATCAGTTGAAGTAATGAGGGAAGCAAGGAAGAAAAGATAACAAGTTGAAGAAGGGGATCCTGCTAGAATTGAGTCCGCTAGTCTAGCAACATCCTCTACCAAATCTAGATCTACAAGGAGCTCTACACCCTCATCTAGTCCTAGAAAGAAATCAAGCCTAGTAAAAGCTCAAGTCAAGACATCTGGAAGAGAAGGAAAGAGGAAGAAGAATAAAAGCACAAGATTCTATGTTGTTGAAGATGATGAAGAAATTGAATTAGATGAAGAAGTAAGAGAAATCAATCATAAGGGCATGAAGGCATCAAAAGTCTCCAAGGACAAGCCATCTAGTGAAGAAAAAGCCAAGATAAAGGTGAAAACTAATAGATCAAGTATGATTGTAGAGGAAGTGGAAAAATGTTTAATTAAGGATGGTAATCTCAAACCACTTTCTAAATGGTATGATACTTTTGATAGTGTTGGTTAGAGAACTCTTGAAGAAGCTACAATAAAATATTTGAATATTTTTAATATGACTCTCATTGAAATAATGTTAGAGTTACCTAAAGGGTTATATGAAGTCTTAGAAATGAGGAGAGTAAATGAAAAAGATGAAGATGAACAAATGAAAGAATTCATACTTGCCAATCTATGTCTAATAATATCAATAGAAGAAATGAAGAAAATCCTCAATGATGCTAAAAGGATTTTAAGAGAAAATCAAGGGTGAATAAGCTTATGATTGGGTAAACTAAGGAAGTAGCAAAAGACACTAAGAAAATTCTCAAGGAAGTTTTGTTGAAGAACATATATAATGAAGAAGTGAAAGAAGACACATTTGAGGACACTCATAATCCTCTAGATATGCAAGATATTGAAATTCCCATGGAGACTGAAGCTCCTAAAGACATGCTAGTTGAAGAAATAGAGATTCCCAAAGCCAAGCAAGAATCTATGATTGAAGAAAAGAAGGTTGAGGAAAAGGAGGTTGCTATGGAAGCAAGAGACATTGTAAAGGCATAAAATATTTTTTTAGAAGAACAATAGGAAGTGTTTGACCCTGAATTGGTTGAAGGTCCTCTCAACTTGGCCACTCTATCTCCTATTCAAAAGATGGAGGTAGCTTCATTTGCTTAGACCATGGAAAGGGAAGAGATATTAAAATATCACATTGAGGGAAATGAGTAGCTAAATCTTGCATCTAGTATCTTGGAGAAGATCATGCCCACACATGTCAAGGACTCATCTGATTCTCCCTCCAGTCAACTGAAGAAACTTATCAACTCTATAAGTACTCACTTTATGTCTCTTGAAAATTAAGCTAAGGACAAGGTCACAAAAAAACATGTGAGAAAGGAGAGAAGAAAACCTAAACCTAAACTGTGTAGTGTATTCCTTGAATTGGGTCAACATCTCCCAAACAATGACCTCTGTGAAGTCATACTAGAATAGAGAATGTTGTATTCTCAACTAAAAACCTAGACCAATTTGGAACTCCTGAATGAACTGATCACTATCCATGCCATTAACAAAATCCATCATAGAGAAGGAATCCTACAAGTATGAGTTGAAAGTGTTGTGCACAACTAAAAAACTATGGTGGACGATTATCATCCTTGGGCGTTTTTGTTTCTTGGTTATAAAAGCTTAGAGCCTAGTTTATGGTCCTCTAGAACTCTTCCAAGCCCACTATAGTGAATCTCTCCATCACCTCTATTTCTCCTCCTGTAGGGATGCATAGCATATTCCTAATAGCTTCAATGTTGATCACTACCCTCAAGTTCTAACCTTCAATGGACCTTATGCTTGGATTGAAATGATGAATGCACTCGTGAACTAAGTTTGGGCAGTGATACACCAAGGGGAACATATATTGTGGGAGACCATAGAACCACAACTTGTGCACCAAAGTTTCTTGGTTACTGGTCTTTTTCATCCTCTCGTAGGCTAATTCCCTAAGACTCTTAGGGTTAGTTCTTAGGATAGGGTTGTGAACATTATCCCATTCTTCTGCTATTAGGGCCTTTTTCTTGTGATCAGTCTTATCTACAACCCATGTGTGAGGCCACTTTGGATTCTCTAATATCCCAGGCAAGGCATAAGAGATGTCATCAAAAACATTGGCCATTGTTGCCACTAACATGGCATCAAATAAGCTTTGAACCACCTTACTTTGTGCTTCCATTTCAGGATTCTATAGACTTTGCAAACACTTGACCTCACTACAACTCACTTGGGTTCTTTTTAGCAAATAGTGACCTCAAAGCTCTTCATAGTGTTGTTCTTTTACATGCAACACTTAGCCTTTTCTTGAACTAGAGTTGGAGAAAATGGTTTCCCTTTTGCAATAAATTTGGCATGTACTGCCAACTCTTTTGTTCATGTGAAATAATTTTTTACCTTTTGAAAAGAAAACAATCCATAATGACAATTAGTAATTATGTATTATGACACCATCTCTTGGGAATTGAGTCTGTGATTAAAGGAATACAAAACCTTTCACATTCTTTTCATTTAATAACTTAAAAAGAATGATTAGGAAAAATGTCATAATGAGTACACAAAATATTTTGAATTAATCTTGGGAAATGAAAAGCATTCACATCTTGACACATTAGCACCTGATCGTACGAACTATCACTTGCACCTGCCATTGGTTTAAGTTGATTAATTACTTCTTAAATTGCACACAACAATTCATACAAAAAAAATGCAACTTGGTGGGATTTTCAAGTTTTCTCTCAGTGGGATTTTTGAGTTTTCTCTTGATCATCATCATGCTTATCGCATGCATTGTATCCAACTATGTCTATAAATAGACTTAAGGATATCAGTAGAATTTTCACTTGGTAACTGAGCTTTTTGGTAAAGGAAATGGATACTCCTATTAGGCTTACTAGCAATAGGTCACAAGTAGCTTTTCTAGGTGCGATTTCTAGCAGACATTTAAAGCACATGACCAAGAACAAGAATTCTCTGGCAATAATTGTAATGAAATGGGTGCTAGAGGGGAACTGTATAGAATATGAGGAAAAATATAAAGTGAGTACTAATATTTTCTCTAATTTTTTTGCCTCTTTGCTTGACATACAGGTGCCCAAATAGATGATACTATGGCTCACCATGGAAATATTCCCAAAGCACTACCTCATAGGTTGTGGTGAAGTTGTGATGGATGTGGTGTACGGCCTTAGTCTTCCCACAGTAAGTGATCTCCATTGACACATTGAAGAGGACGTAGTGGTGCCCTAGGTGCCATTCCTGAACGGATTTCACATTATGACGATTGGAGAACACCACCAAATATTTTCTCATTCTTGTCACTTCCTATACAATGATGCTATAAAGTAGTAATTTTCTACGATGTGGAGTGGTACACCGACTTTAGAAACTTGGTGTTTCTTCCTCTGCTTGTTGCTACTACCCTTGCTAACCCAGTTGTTGTCCCCATTACTATTCTAGTTGAAGATGAAGCCCCAGTTGCCCTAGCTGGTTCTGTTCAATGAATTAATACTTTTCTCCTCCACTTTTTGTATATATATCTCAAATCTTTTAATATATATACCTGAAAAGCATGGCCTATGAGCTATTTTGCATTGTAATACTCCAAAGTATATATTATCATATAATGAATATAAATCTCTTTTGTCAATTTTCTATATCTCTTGCCCTTCTCCACTTCTTGCATTATGGGTTCCATATAATAAAGACCGACCGAACAAAAAGACAAATAAAATTACATAATTACATATTTACAAAGGCAAAATGATAATAAAGCTAATTAAACAATTTGAGGTGAATTCCGTTGACTGGAATTCCCAATGCTTCTTTTTCCATGTTCTCTAATTCAAATGCATTATGTTGCTTGCACTGAATAATTTTAAAAGGGTCTTCCCACAGACTATCAAATTTTTCATGTTGGCTAGGCTTTGCGGCTCTCATTGAATTTCAGCACTAAGTCTCCACATTTAAGATCTTGGTTGGAGGTCTTCTTGTCATACCACTTTTTAACCACCTGTTTGTGGTTACACATGGCCATTGGGGATTTTTATCTTTTCTCTTTCACTTCCAACAAATAAACCAACTAGACCTCCATGGGTTCATTCTATTCAACCTCTAGAGACTTGAGCAACTGTAGCATGGGAATTTCCATAGATGTAGGCAATAACATTTCCTTCCCATATACTAGCTCGTATGGTGAAGTCTTTAGGAATTGCTTGGGGGTTATCATGTCTACCCAAAGCACTACTTAGAGGTTCTTATGCCACTCTCTTTGATGCTTTGACCTAATTCTTTTGATGATTTGGAGTAAATTCTTATTAGTCGACTTAGCCAATCCATTCCCCTACAAGTAATAGTTTAAAGATGTATTTAGGAACATTCCATGTTCAAGTGTGAGTTGACATACCTTCAAACCTAGGAAGGATTTCATGTTTTTAGAGATGATGGTCTTAGGTGGGTTGAATCTTGTTACCAGTTCTTCAAGAAAGTTCACAATCTCTGCCTTTGTCACATTCTTCAGGGGCATGGCTTTGGTTCATCTAGTGAAATAGTTTGTGGTCGTCAAGATCCATTTATGTCCAACACTAGAGGTGGGATTAATCATCCTGATAAAATTAAGGCCCCATTGCATGAAGGGTTCTTCAACCACTATCGAATTCAAGGGTATTGCCTAGTTTTTCCTCCTTCCCATGAAGAATTGTCATTGTTTGTAGGTTTTAACCAGAGAGTGTGAGTTATTAAATGGTGTAGGAAAAAAATAAACAACACATAATTTTGATGGTGGTGGTATTTGCTGAGAAATGTCCACCTGCAAGACTACTATGGAATATGCCTAGAATCTTTTGTGCTTGCTCTTGAGATACACACCATAGAAGAAAACCATTGAAGTTCCTTTTGAAGAGAATCCCTTCAATAAGAACATACCCACTATTTTTCAATCTATAGAATCTATTCTTTTGATAAGGAAGGCCTACCAAATATTTCCCAGTCTACACGAATCTCATTCTATCTACCAATCAACAACCCTCAGACTCAAGTTCATTTTGTAGAACTAGCTCAGGTTCCTCCTCATCTACCATTGCTTGACCATGTTCCAAGTACTCACATAATCCTCTCTCATGTATGGTCTTCATGGGCCTGGCCTCAATGTCATATTCTAGGATCTTAGTTATCCAGTTGGCCCTTTTTTCAGTGATTTCTCCTTCCATGTTGTACTCATGCACACTGGAATGTGTGATGTATACAACCACTTTGTTTCAAGATATGAGATGTCAAAATTTTTTGAGCCCCTTAACAATGGAGAACACTTTCCTTTCAATGAAATTACAATTTTCCCCATAATCCTTCAAGGTCTGAGTGGAAGGCTATCCGATGTTCACTTTTTCCTTCATCATCATTTTGGGTCAGAACAATAGCGATGCTGGAATTTGTACTAAACACATACATTATGAATTCCTTTGATAGGTCTAGATTTACTAGCACAAGAGCTGAAGAAATAGCCTCCTTAACCTTCTCAAAGGCTTTTATGGCCTCTTTTGTCCATTTGAAAAATTGATCTTTCTTGAGCATTACGGTTATAGGTCTAATTAATCCAACAAAATCATTAATGAATTTGATTACAAAATTTACCTTTCCCAGAAAGGATTGAACTCCCCTTTTTTTGACTAGTAGGGGAAGTTCTTTGATTGTATTCACCCACTCTGGATCAATTGTAATTCCATCTTTAGACACTACATGTCCCAATATTTTTCCTTGTGGCACTTTGAAAACACATTTTTTCGAGTTCAGGGATATCCTAAACTCTTGGCATTAAAAAAAAACCATTTCTAGATGATCAAAATGATCATCCATATACTTAGAGAATACCGTAAGATCATCTAAGTAGATCAAGATGATCATCCATATACTTAGAGAATACCGTAAGATCATATAAGTAGATCAAGATGATCTTATTGATCAATTTCCTAAAGGCAATGTCCATTGTGCATTGGAAGGTAGCTCCCGCATTTGAGAGATTGAAAGGCGTCTTTGCATAAGCAACCATTCCCCACTTGGTAGTGAACATTGTTTTGTGTTGGCCCTCCTCTTTTACCTAGATTTAGTTATAACTAGAGAAGTCATCCAATAGAGAAAACATTTCTGAGCCAACCATTGTTTGCAAGATTGACTCAATGGAAGGCAAGTGGTAGTGGTCCTTCAGTGATGCTCTATTAAGGTCTCAAAAATCAACACATAGGTGGATGTCTCCATTCTTCTTTCAGACTAGAACTAGGTTGGAAATCCATGTACTATGCTTGATCAAGAACACAATCTAGGAGTGGATTAGATTTGTCAACTCTTATGCCATCAATGCCTCAATTTTTGGATTTACTAGCCTTTACTTTTGGCAGACTGGTTTTGTACCTTTTGTTAGTCCTATGGTATGTTGGATGACTTTGGGGTCATATCCCTCGAGTTTGTCATATGGCCAAGACACTACTCTATATTTCTCACAAAAATGGATGATTCATTCTTTATCCTGCTATGGGACATCCTTCCTAACCTTAAGCTTCCTTCCATCTCTAACTTGAAGATCTACATAGTCACTTTTGTCTACTAAAAATTTCCTCTTATCATTCCTTCCATCATAACAATCAAATAGGTTTTTGAGGGTGACCAATCCTTTTGGAAGCTTGTTGGATCTTAGCTAAATAATTTTCCCTTCATAGGCCTCTACAATTTTTGGTTGGAGTTGATCAAAAAACTCTCTAGAATGCTAAATGAATGAGGTTATGTGGTCATCCCTTTAGAACACTTTCTAGCTCTAGTCATTATCTGGGATTGCAGGTCAGACAATCACTCACACAAAATGTATGTTATGAATTAGGTCAGAAGCAAGGTTAAATTGAGATCATATTGCTACCATGTGATCCACAACTGTATTTTTCTCTCTGGAAACTATTTAGATATTGAAGGCTTTAAAGCTTTCAATTAGGTCCTAGACTCTATGTCTACAAGATCTCATGTGGACATTCCTTGCTATGGAGACCCCTCAGACTTGATTGACTATTAGCTTTGAGTCTTTGAACACCACTATTTGTTTAACGCCCATCCACTCCACAAGGGTTAGACCTTGCACTAGGCCTTCATATTCAGCTTCATTGTTCAAACATGAAAATTGAAAACAAAAAGACCTGAGTGTCTTTTCATTGGATGAGGATTCCAAACATATCTCAGCTCCTACACCAACTTTGCATCTCACTCCATCAAAATGAAACATCCATAACTCTGAGGCATGATCACCCTCAGGTTCCATCATTACCTTCAGAATCACTTGGTCTTCATCATATATGACATAGGTTCCCAATCTAGTGGCATGATAATTGCTGAAAGGGTCATTGTCTATAAATTCACTCAAGAGAACTTTCTCTTTATCAGTCCAATCTTCAACCACCTTCTCATCCTCAAGTAATTTGATGCAATACATCTCATCCTTAGTTATAGAGGTATGAGTAGCCTCAAAGTTGGTCATGGATTGATCTGATACATGTTTCGAATGGAAAGGTTCATACACTATCTTCATCTTGGCTCCATGCTTGGTCCTAAGAATCAAGTGTGATCAATCTAAAGAAGGATATCCACTTATCTTGGTTGTGAATTCCTAGGATAAGTAGAGACCAAACATGGGGGGAATGTTGATGATCATCTTATCTTGTGGGATAGTGATATACTAGGGAAGGAGAATAGAGTCAAGGGGAGCTTCTTAATGACACCTAAGATTTCAACCTTGTTCCCACCAAGATACATAACTCCTCTGTTTAAAGGTTCATATCTAATTCCTAAGGCTTCAACTATCTAATTGGGCATGACTGTGGTGCTAGCACCAGAGTCAATCATAGAATTATGCAACAATTTCTTACCCACAATAAGAGTTAGGAAAAATGGTTTCAGTTTCAACTTACCTCCAACTTCAGTAGAGGCTTCCTCCCCATTGTTTGTAAGGACCTTGGATTGAAGTGATGAATCAACGACTTTCCCCTTGGATGGTTGCTCTATTGGCTCGGTGCTTGCATCTTCCAATAGGGCCTTTTGCAACAATGACTTCTACTCCAAAATAGTTAAGATATCCCAAAGGGATACATTAGCAAAGGCTTTCTTCAATTGTTCAAGCACATTGACTAGTGGTGGATATGAAGACTTTAGATCCTTGGACTTTGTTATAACAATCCCCTTGTGTGGCTGGGATTGTCATGCCATTACATATGAACTAGGAGCTTGGTTGGGAACACCTTTGGGTTATTGAACAACTAGTTTTCCTATGAATCTCCTCTTAGAGCAAGTGTTATAATCTGATTGCACTTGCGGGGCCTTAGATGTGGAAGCCTCATTTGCAAACACTGCCTCCTCTTCTTCCATCCATGAGAAGAGCACATGATCGAGAGCTATATCTATCTCTTGCTCCAGGGACATTCCTTGCATTTGTGTGGTGAGTACCAAATTTTCCATTTGTGGAGAGGCATATACATAACTTCCAAAATCTGGTGTAATGCCTTGACTACATCATTCTTCCACTCTTTGTTGTAGATTGTCACGTGGGAATTTTAAGGGAATATGTGCTTCGTTGCAAGGGAAGCACCAAGGATTGATGTCATCAACAAGATTATTTTTCCCTGCTATCAGATCTCTATTCAAGCTTGGGTGAACATTTTGTAGTGGAGTAGGCATCGACACTATCTGATTATTTGTTTGAGCCTGCATATTCATGTGTGAGCCTCCTTGGAACTAGTTCTGTTGATAGGAAGGTCTTCCACCTTGGTAATTCTGGAAGGTTGGATTTGTTTGTGCAAACTATTTCCACTTACTACTCATTATTTCATTTGAGAATGTCTACAACAAGTCTTTTATATCACTCATATCATCTTTTAAAGAGCCAGATGTGGAATAATTGTTCTGTGACATGCTCAAATATGCATACATAGATTTGGGAGGAGCAAACATACTAGAAGATGTCATCTCCTGGATGGGAGCTGATATCTCTATAAATATAGGCATAGCGGCTTGAGGTGGAAACTTTTTGGTGTCAATCAAATTGTTCTCTACCTTGATGGTGATGTTGTATGCATCTGGTAGAGTGGCCCGACCAAGAGATTGGATCATCACCGAGATGTTGGCATTGAGGAATTTCAGATAGAACATGAATGCCAAATTGGCTAATGGTAGATAGTAGTTTGGATCCTTTACCAAGTTGTGTGAAACTAGGAATTGAAGTTAGTTATGGCCTCATATGGGGCCTATTTTATGGTCACCAGCTGTTGATAGAGTGAAGACTAATCTCCATTATTTGAAAGATGCTACAAGCAACCTTAGCGCTACATTTTGATCAGTGACACCATGCACCAAACACATGTTTTCCACATCTTGCAGTTGGTTGAATGGTGTTTTTGAGCATTCTTTGGTGAATTTTGGTAAAGCTTTTAAAGTACAAGAAGGAATGTGAGCCCATATAGTTGGTACTATTGGTGTTATAAGAGGACTTTCGACATCCCATGCTAAAAAATTTCTATTAGCCATTGGTTGAGGGACCAATGGAGGGGTCGAGACATTTACTGGATAGGCTCTTACTTGTACTATTACCTGTAGTGGCACTAATAGGCTACTATTGTTCATTGTCTGGGACCTAGTAATAGGTCTCTAGATCATACACCCACTTTATGTTTAGATATATTCAAACAAGTTCCACTAGGTGTGCTAGAAAAAGAACTGTGGATGCCAAAAATTGCTAGGAAAATAGCCTTATGGGAAACTCAGTTAATGGGGTGGACCAATTGTGCTAAACTGAGTAACCTTTGGGTTTTTTAAAGAAGTCAGCTCCTTCTGTAATTGGGGGGTTGGAAAGGGAAAAGGAAGTAGATATATAAAAATAAAGTCTAATCTAAGGTGATGTGCCAAGATGTAAGTAAGTAGGCACAAGAATTATTCCCTTTCGGTGAGGTTTAAGGGCCCATTCAACAATCTGCATGTCTGAAAATAATAGAAAGCATAGATGAAAAACCTAAGAAGTCTATCAAATAGCATAAGATAAGTTCCATACACATTCACTAAAAAGAAGAGTTTGAGACATGGTCTGAATCAACAAATTTATATTAAAATTATAGAAGTCTTGCAAATAACCTACCTAATACAACCATGACAC
>VDFB02031027.1:0-15259 GCA_007258455.2 Sequoia sempervirens | reverse complement strand
CAACTACAATATGTGATTATGGTATGCCCAAAGTCATTGAAAAATCTGTGTGCTTTTACATGCTATAAGACTAGTATCCTAGAAAGGAAATTGTTAAAATATGCAACTTATGATACATTGCAGTCATCATCTTGCAGGCCTGAGCAAGAGAAGTAGTAATGGCACTACAGAAACAGAGGAGTTTATGTAAGGCACTTGTTTTATCTTCAACATACATCATAAGAAAAAAGTTGTTAGACAATATTCTGAAGTAAATTAATATATAGAATGCAACTATCAATAAAAATTATTGAAGTAAAAATATATTCAATTCCATTCAAATTTAAAAATTATGTTAGCTATTAATGTACTTTGTGCATGAATGAGTGCACATCGAGATTAAAAAGTAATCTGTATTGATTGCAGGAGGTAATCGGTTCAGAACACAATGATAGCACATCAAGAAAGGCCCTGGTAGAACAAAAACAAAATTTAAACTGAAACATGATTACATTTTTATGAGGACTTTTGGGTGGTAACTCCCTGCCACAGCAAAACTTATGAGGGGGAAGGATTCTTGGAAGATATTTATTTCAAGATCATCTTTGTAATGTATGAGATGAACATGATAATCTGGTTGCTTACATACTGTGTTGATGATATCTATTTGCTATGAATCAATCTTAAAGCATATTCAGGGTCCTTCCTTTGTTTCCAATGCTAATTTATATAATTACTAAAAAGATGTTTTATGTGGTGCCTATTCAGTGCGCGTGGTTCACATATGACTGGACCATCGATTGGTTTTAGTTGTCCATGGATATAAATAAAATAGTCTTTGCATGTAGAATTAGAGGTAATCTATCTAGAATTTCTAATGGCTTACAAAAAAATCTTGAACGATTGTTAATTTGTTTGAAATCCTTCAACATGCAACAAGATTGTTAAGACTTGATATTTCCTGTTTTTTTTCTCTATATCATACTGAAAAGTCAGACTATTTGCTGTAATGTTTGTTCACAGGAAAACTCTTGAGAGAACACGATTGACAATGCAAAATAAGTATAGTTATGACCTTGTAAATTTGATAATCCACATAATTTTATGTTGTTTATAAAGCTCTGCATTTTCATCACATGCTTACTGTAAATGCTCATACAGCTGAAGCTTTCTAAAGTTTCCAGTCCACTTTCTAAACAGAAGGATATGATTTGCAAAAAAAAGACCAAAAACTCTCCCTGATTGACCTTCCACAACTCCTCGGCGTACCTATTGCACACCAAGGTGCCATTGCTAGTTATAATGCAGAATTGGGGGCAGTTTGAATCAGGACAGCAGACCTGTTCAGAATTCTAAAGTGAGGCTTATACATTTGCAGGAGAATGTTTATATGTTCGGGTGTGTCAGGCTGAGAAGAGGCTTAAAATACCTAACCAAACGAAAATAAAGAAAGCATAACTGATACGAAAACAGTTGAACCAGTCTCTTGAAATTACCATTCTGACTTGGGTATCGAAGGTTTTCAGGTCCACTGTAATATTAACGGCACCACCATGGCCTCTGTGGGATCAAACCCACCTCGAGGTATTACTCTTACAACTTTCCAAATCATTTTTCTCTCTTTTTTTTTTGTTGGAAAAGATTGTAAACAATTACTCAAGGTGGAGTTTTTTATTAACAAATGCAGATGATGTGAGTCTGGTGATGGTGCTGATGGATACCAATCCCTTCTTTTGGGCTGGCCAATCACCACCCCTCACCTTTATCCTATTTTTGCAGCATGTGAGTCATTTATTACCCTTTTAATGGACTAGACTATACTTCATTTTGTTGTTTTTCTTTTTCTTTTTAAACTTCAGGGGATATCTGCGATGTACTATTATACCCAAGTCTATGAAATGGGCCCATTTCATGAGTTACAACTGTTGGACCTGAGAATCCAACTTAGGCCAGCCTCTAGTATAAACGTGTTTGGAAACCGATTGCTTTTCAGCCGCTGGTTTAGTGCTTGGTTATTTTCAAAACATCTATTCGAATGCATCTGTGTTTAATTCACTTTTACATATTTTGTTGTTTATCTCTGCTGTTTTAAAATAATCAATATCGAGGGTTGCATACTTGGGTTTAGTACACAAAGTAAATTAGCGCTTGAACATTGTATTATTAGACTTGAAAAAACCCGAGGTACATTGCCAAGGTCTGAATTCATTCTTTTTAATATATCGAAAAAATAATATCATATTTTCTTTGGAACGAGTAATTTTGAGTCCCTGCATTTTGCTACTTGTAAACAGGACAGAAGTTATAGTTGGGGTTATAATTGTTTTGTTTTCTAGGCATGGTTACGAATCACCTTTAACACGTGGGATTGTTGGATTGCATACTTAAGATTTTCAAACATTGGTCATGCGCTCATTCTCAAAATCTGCAAACATTGGTCATGTTGCCATTCTTAAAAATTGCAAACAAGGGTTGCACTCAAATGTATGTGGAACAATTACATGACAATTTCAACCTTGCCACATGTCGACAGCAGTACCTGGGTTGCACTTAAATGTACCCATAATCATTGCACGACAACCTCAACATTGTCACATGCCCATAATGGTTATGTGCCACCTTCTTGCAACAAGGAGTTTACAAATCCCCACCATTGCTATTATACCATAATCCTTTTGACATTTTGATTGGTTAGTTGTTAAGTTTCATTGCCACAAGTTTTTGATCAAGGGTATCCGTTATCAGATTTTCTAGTTCTACCCAATTGCTAAAAGTTGGAATCTGTAATTGTTGTGTATTACTTAGGAGGATCTGTTTTCAAGCACAAAAAAACTGTGATAACAACGTAGGACTTAAGATATCCTGACCATGAATTGGTTGTGATATCTCAGGTACTTGCATTTTTCAATTCCATTCTTTTGCTCCATCAAATGAATCAATTGGTGGTGATTTGCACTGGTATGAATTCATGTGAACTTATTTATGACTCGTTTAACCCTGACTACAAGAAGAACAAAGGAATTAAAGGACCACAGGAAAATGTGATTCCTTCAACAATAATAGTGCAACAACTGGAGGATTTTATGACAAGGGACCAGGCCTTGTGTAAAGACAATAATGCTGCAATGAATGGTCACTCTCTATTGTCAGGATCCCTATCAATGGCTTTGTGTTGTATCCCTTTCTGTCTATTTTTCTAGTTTGCTCTCTGGTATCCACTTTGTGCTATTTATAAGAGTCATTTGTGCAGTGCCATTTAAGTGTATTGTTTCAGATGGAGAAGTTGCATTTGTGCAGAGGAATCTTTTTGGGGCTGTTTTCTTTAACTATTCTATAGATATTCAAAGAATCCTACAAGGCGGACCATCTCATCCCCAACCAAGGGTGAGTGATCCTGTTGTCAATGTATTTGATTTTGGTAACATTTTTACATTTTTATATCTCTTACAGTACATGATAGATTAGCTTAAGCAAGATGGTGCGAAACTTAAAAGTGTTTTCTTGGCAATTAAAACTCTATTTAATTCATTTTTCAAAAACTATTGTTGTGCAAATTATGTGATGAAAATGAATCTTTCCAATGATTGATTAACTACGTGTTCTCCCTAATAATTCTTACAAACATTGTACTGAGTGTTTGTGCACCTTGTCCGTCTTGTACTCAGTAGGTATTAGAAATTTGTAAAAAATCAGGGCATAGGTATTGGTGATATGGTCCAGAAGATAGATATTTCTCTCTTGATGTTAAGTGATATGTTGTATAAGAAAAGAGGCTTACAAAAATGGGTTCAAAGAACCAGAGTGATTATTTATGGGTCCTATATATAAATAGAGAGAATTGGTCTGATATTAGCCTTCAAATGCATCATAACTATACCCATTGATTAGCATACTATTCTGATCTATGATGTTAGTACTGAAATGACTGGTATATTTGATTATACATACCTAAAAGTCACTTCATAAAAAAAAACCACAACACTATACAACTATAGAAGAAAAGACTGGAACAGTAATACCACAAAACCAATGATCAAACTTACAAGCAGCAGAAGTCAGATCAGTGTGGCATCTTCCAAGCAGCTGGAGCAGATGTCTTCCAAAAGCATGCAGGCTCTTCTTAAGGGCTACCAAATCACTGAGAACATGCCCAACCCTTCCATGAGCATTGCTAGAGAGACCTGAAGAGCCATTCTATTCTTGATGCCTTAGGTCATTTCCTGGAATTTTAGCCAAGGCATTTTTTTTCTGAAGATTATTGCACAGATGAAAAAAATCAGCAGAGACAGTTCTCCATGACATTCAGCTTGTATCTTACCTCCTGAACTTGCCATTGATTGTGTTCCATTTCAACAGTTGTACCATGCTCTGCTATCCTGAAGCAGGATCTAGTCCTACTGTTAAATCAGATGATTCAACTTGACTCTGAGCTGTTAGGTGGACAGATATCACATGTTACAACCTATTCTTTTGCATCTCGATAAAGATGTTGGCTACCAAAGATCCGATAGAAGTGCTTTTGTTGCAGTCCCATCTGATCCTGAAAAATTAATCTCATAGTTGGTCTTCTGAACCTTGCCATTGATTGTCTTCCATTTCAACAGTTGTAGTATTCCCTGCTGTTCTGAAGCAGGATCCATTCATAAACTAGATTCTTCAGCCTGATCCTGAGCTTTTATATGGACAAGTGTTATGGGCCGCAACCTATTCTTTTGCCTCTCAAAATATAGGGTGGGCTACCAAAAACCTAGGAGAATTTTTTTTTTCTTGCAGTTGAATCTGGCCCCACACCCCCCTTGGGGGGGTCTTGTGCATCTTGGAATATCCCTTGGATCATCTTAATGCATGTGGCCATAACATGTTATGTGTCCCTATTTAGGAAAACAACACTTTCATGAGTTGGTTTGCCCTTTACTTCAGTTTATCTCCTCACTCCATTTTTCTCATGTCTTCCAAAAAGCTATTCTTCAATAGGAATTTTTTTGTGCTCTCCTAACATGATGGGAGCACGACCATAGGGAACAATTGGAGTCACATATGGAAAGGCATTTGATACCTAGTCATGTTGCTCAAATGACTTTTCCCATGACAACTGACTGACCATCAAATGGTGCTTACTTAGCCTTACAATGATCTTTCCTATAAATTTTTGGAGTAGGTACTGTCTACTTGTGTCCCTAGATCATTAGCTCGTACATCAAATCTTGATGTTCGGCATAGAAGATGAAAGGTTTTGCTACCATACAAAGGCAAAACTTTTTGATAACATATACCTTCCCAACTGCTCATATGTCTCCGCCTTAGAAAATAATTTGCTTGCAAAGTGGACAATGTGATGAAGCTCAACGTTCACCTTATCATGCCAACAAACATCTATCACAAAGTTGGATGTGTTATGTGGAAGTGAATGCCTTGCTTCAATCTAGACATGCAAGTATTGAAGCATTTGTTTATTTAAGCTTTAACTTTGCAGAACATTTTTTGTTGATTTTTTCTTGAAAGGAAGGCTACTCCTTTTTGTATCAAAATGTCAAATGGTGAGAAATCTGTAATGCACCCTTCTTTGGCCTAGTCAGTTTGGTGACTGTCAGCCTATTTCTTGAGTTCCTGTAGGCTAATAGGTATTGGTAAGGGGCCTCCAGAGATCTTGGAGAGCACAGGTTTGGGTTTTCTACTTTTCTTGGCATCTATTTATGGCATTGAGCTCAGTTGGCGTTATGGATTGCAGTGAAGCTTTCAGAAGCATTTTTGGCCTCCTGAGGTGTTCTCTAAACGTTTTGGAGAGCACATCTTTTTTTGGCAGGTCTTTGAGTTGGCACCTGTCATCTTCCCATTGCTTCAACTACTCTTTGGCATGATCAGATTTGGTTTTCGTTGCCTTGGCAGTGCTTTCCACTACTCAGATGGCATATTTAAAATATACACTTAAGTTTTTGATGTTTAATGTTTAATTATTTACTTAAGTGTTATATATTTTATAATGTTGATTTATTTCCTCTCAAAAGTGGATGCCTAGGGAAAAGTGAAGTGGGACTTGCACATGAAAGTCATTTTAATAATTCTAAAAGACTTTTTGGTGGGAAATAAATTATTTTATATTATCAAATTGGCTTTTTTCCCTCCAAAGCTATAAAAGGAGATGGGAGGTTTCATTTGTTCATAAGCAGAAGAAATCCTATACTATTATGTTGTCGGATTGAACCTGCGAGTTCTTTCATGATCTTGTGAGGATGAAAACCCTCATTGGATTTCTAGTTTTGGGTTTGAAAGATAATCCCTAGCTAGATTAGAGTGGTTTCATTTTAGGAATCACCGTTGTGCAGATTGAACTTTCTAGTTTTTGGGGGTTTTAGCCATGAAGGTTTTTGATATTCTAAGTTGCATATTTTTGGGGATGTTTAGCATTTTATTTTAGATACTTTTGGTGTGTGTTGAAGTGATTCCAGACAAGGTCTTTTCCTGGCCATACAACATTCTTGGAGTGGGCCATACCAACCCTATTTGCTGGTGAACTCGTTTATAATTTTGAAAATTGATTGAAATCTAATGTATGGTGTGTTTTATTTGACATGGAAGCAAAACCCCGGCCACGGGCATATTTCATTGACCGTATCGCCACCAGCTGGGCCTCGGAGCTTTTAGGGTGGAATAAAGGAACCCCAAGTGCTGTACTCTGTGTAGGCACATTTGCCGCCCCATTTGGAGGCACCACCGACCCCAAAACATATCATCCTATCACTTTGGGTTAAAATCTCGTGTTTGCCAAGCATGGCGGGCTAAAATAAAGTTTGCTGGGTTGACTGTATTGTTAGAATTTGTTGTCATTTATGTCAAAGGAAGTCAAAGGTTAAATGGTGTCATTAAGATTGTTGAGGGGGGAGTTGGTTGATGCTGATTGACAGCCTTGTATGAAGGAAACTAATTAAATAATATTTTGGGCCAACCTCCTAGTCTTTGGCTTTGAAGAATAAAAAATAAAATAAAATTATTGCTCACTAGGGCTGACCCCCCTCTTTTTGGTGCCCCATTTTGAGTATTTATTTTTGAAAATAAAAAATATTTAATTAAATATAGGCGCCGACCCCTATAGGAGCACCCAAGGTTGTGTGAAGAGGTGCATTAAGAAAAAAAGTTGAATCAGTTGGTAAGTGACACATTCTTTCTTGTAGTCACTCCTCTTCATCAAGATATAAGGTGTGGTTGCAAAGTGGTTTAGAAGGCAAGCATTCTATTAAATATCATTCATATGAAGAGTAGATTAAAAAGTGTAAGAGCAGATTTTGATGACTTCTTGAGCGGATCAATGAGAGATACTTGAGCAGATCTATGAGCAAACTTATGGTAGATTTTTCTAAAGATTTCATAAGTATCTATGAAAGCAACCTGGTAAAGTGTGATTTTTAAAGAGTTTAAAAAGCAGATCGGTGAGCAGATGGAGCGCAGATTCCCATAGGCGAAGTCTCAAAATACCATCATATTGTTCCATTTGAAGTGCCCCAAACTGGCGCGAGATCGGAGGACGCCTCTATTGAAGAGAGATTTGCGGTTCCCGCTGAGCTAAGCGTTCGGCGAGGAAATTCGTGTCTCCCGGGCGGTTTTCCGTGAAAGAAGTTTCAGGTACCGAAGGGTGGTTGGCGCTTTAAGAAGATCTATACAATATTTGTCAAATGGTTTTCCCTCAAGGGTCCCGCACCTAAAATCGGTGGTGGTTCCGTCTCAGGTTCCTCCCTCATCGCTGTAGATCCGCATAAAAGCATTGCTGTAATTTACCGATCAGCAGCCAATACTGCCGGTGGTTGTTTGTCGCTGCGGCATCGGTTACGCCATAATTCCCCATTTGACTCCCTGTATGGTCCAACTATACTGTTCTAATGCATTTCATTAACCAAGCATCTATGCTGCTCTTTTGCTGATGCTTTATACAGTCAACGCCTTTCCATAATCTCTTCGATGACAACATAATAAATTAAACACATTACGGCCATTTAATTTATATATATATGTATTGGACAAATTCAAGAGATCACACAATAATGTTTGATGATTACTATTGAAGATGGCCTAATCTTCCCGGAAATCATATTTGCCATTTTGTAATTTCCTCGGTACGACCCAGCTTTTATTTGTAATTATATTTTTTTTTTGGTGGCTGACCTTCTCCTTGAAGAGGTGCGACCTCTCTTGCAAAATGTATATATAGAAGTTCATTCTTCCTCATTCTATCATCAAGCAAGTTTGAAGTCTCTTCTC
This sequence comes from Sequoia sempervirens, assembly GCA_007258455.2. NCBI lineage: Eukaryota > Viridiplantae > Streptophyta > Pinopsida > Cupressales > Cupressaceae > Sequoia > Sequoia sempervirens. The sequence continues at coordinate 7,030 of VDFB02031027.1, read as the reverse complement.
TTCTCTCAAGTGCGAATTATCAAGAGCAGATTGCGAACTCTTCAAGAGCAGATTTGAGTTGCAAGGAAGTGCAGATTATTTATCTATCATTGCATCTTGTGAAGGTGCTGATTATTGGCCTTGAGATTGGCCTCATTGTAAAGAGACTTGTTGCCATTACATATATATAAGAGATATATATTTGTTGCTGGGTTTTTCTCCCTCAAGAGGAGGATTTTCCCAGGGTATCTGCTGTGTTATTGTGTCTGATTTTGAATTAAATTTGTGTGTCATTAATCTGATCATAAAACTAACAGTTTTAAAGTCACTTCCAGGCTTGAAAATCCCTTTGTTGGAGTGAGTTTTCAAGTTGGGTGGTGAATGATTTTTAGTCTAGGATCATTTGAAGTGTTGGGATGGTGAATGTGCCTCCTTTCAGAATTTTCCAAAACTATACCAATGTTGATCTTAGTTTGATATACAACAATAAACACGTCAATCCCTAGCCTTCTTTAGAACAATAGACTCCAAACTTTGGATCTTGTTCTTGGCCGTAAGCAATTTTGCAAGCTGCCATTTGAGAATGTCATTTCGGATGTTTGTAGCTTTACACAAATCATTAACTTTGTCACACAAAGAAACACAATCCTTTCAAGGGTTTTGAGAGGCCTAGGGATCATCAGTTGTGGCTTGAGTATGCATCTCCTTGTTCCAAGGTGAGGGAGGGGGATTAGTAGAGGTGTTGTGATATGGAGGAGAGTTGGCAGGGGAGTCATTGGTGGTGACATTAGGGGATGGGGACCAAGAAGACCCAAAATTATCATCAAAAATCAAAATCTGAGGGGAGTCCACAAGAGAAACCATTTTCCTTCCAAAAGAAGTTGACGAATTAGCAACAATGGCTTTGCCTTTAGAGGAACAAGGGGGGTGATTTTAGCAACCAAGGAAGGGGTTCCAAGATTTTTAGTAGAGTTGTCCGAATTCATGCCCTTTTAGACAACAAAGGGGTTAGTAATATGAGGGAGCAAGGACACAACCAGGGTGAGGGCCAATTTGTACCAATAGAGCCTATAGATTAAGCCCTAATGGAGTGGCAGGGACTTGCGTTTGTTTAGCACAACTTAAACAGATTACTCTAGCAAAGAATGTATCCAAAAAGAAAAGTTAATTTTCTCATTATCTTTCCGAAATGAGCAAAGGCTTGGAGCAGTGTTCAAATTAGGGAGAGTGAAATCTGTAACAAATTTCCAAGGTAACATTATGGCTCCCCATAAGAACCTTTGTAATTTTTCGACCCTAGGAAGGTCCTCTGCTTAAACCCATTTTTGCAGACTGCTAATCTCTCACCCCTGGAAGAATTCTCATCAGCTGTCCTTTTTTAGGGGCATGCTTCCCTTAGTCTGGGGAAGTCGCCTCTGGCGGGAGATCACGGCTTGGCTGAGACTACCCCTGGAATGAGCACCCTATAGTAGGAGTTCTTTATCCTCAACTGCATGTCATCCTCCACCACTAGCAACCCCAGTGGTAGGTCGGTTCTTTCATGACCCTGACAGATAGAGGTTGGACTGTTCCTTTTGAGACTAGGATGTTCTTTTTTGTCATTCTTTCTCAGAGATCATGGCTAGGTCTTTCCCCTGAAAACCAAATCACCACACCCAGGGTGATATTAAAGCAGAGAGTGAGCAACCCTAAAAATTAAGAAAACAGATTCTGAACTGCAAGAACAAAGAGGCAAGATTAATCACTTAAAATGATCCAAAGTTTGTAGCATGATTTTCAGCTTCCATGCAAAATGGAGGGCGTAAGAAAATCCTTAAATGACTGCTTGAAATATTTTCATATCAGTATCTGACATGGGATGTGCTAAGAGAGTAAGCTTCATTAATGATAGTAGTTCTCAGATGCTCTCGAAGCAGGTTCATATCATTCCAAACTTTAATAGTTTGGACAAATGACCCTAAGTTTGCCATCACATTCGTAGAGGTATTTCCTCATGAAAAATGTGCATTAATTTGAACTGCTTGAAGCTTATCATGTCCTCGCGAGAGGCCTCAATGAGATCTCAGAGAGACTAGTTGGGAATGGCTTCCCCATTCAGCATCATGATAGCATTTTTGGAGTCTCCTTCAATAATCACTTTAGTTAGTCCTCTTTGTTTAGTTAGCAGGATGCCATGAAAAGTAGCCACCACCTCAGCAAAGTTTGATGACTGGGTGCTCAAACTGACAACATATGCAAAGATCAACATTCCCCTATGATCCCTTAGGATGCTACCCCCTCCTACTTGACCCAAGTTCCCTTTTGCAGAACCATCAGAGTTGAGTTTAACCCAACCAAGGTTGTGGGTGTGGGGGACCAAGAGGTAGTCTTTCTAGTGGAGGGAATTTTAGAGCTCATATTATTGAGGATGTCAATAATATCCTAGGATGTAGCAATTCTTATATCCAGGGGGGAGGGGTTCCTTTTAGGGTTGATAGAAACACCTTTTAAATTTTCCTTGATGTTGTGAATGATATGTTTCGCTAGCACTTCCCAAAATTTATTTTTGTCTTAGAAGACCCTATTGTTGCGTTCTTTCCAAAGACCCCAACCAGTGAGAAGAAAAGCTTGCCACCAAAGATCAGTAAGGAGAGGATGGGAGAAAGGGGGAATCCAACTTTCTGTAATGCTTTAGTACCCTTGTGCCAAGCCCAACTTAGAAGGAACTTGGATTGGATTTTTTGGCGAACTCTCCAAGAGAAGACACAATTGAAAATGAGATGATCAATGCTTTCCCCCTCCTCACAAAGGAAACACTTGTTGACTAATTGCATTCCTCTTTTTTGAAGATTCTAAGGTGAGGACTTTATTGTTGTAAGCCATCCACTAGAAGAAGCTTGCTTTAGGGGATGGCTTTGCACCTCCATAACTTCATCCAGTTGAATAGAGGAGGCCATTTAGGGGATAAAAGGTTGTACCTTGGTTTGATTGTGTAATTACCATATTTAGACTCTGGCCAAACCAGAGAGTCTAGAGAATTAACTTTTTAGAATCTCTATTTAGTGATGATACTAAGGAGCTCTTTGTTAGCCAATTGGAGTAGTGGATCAAACCAATTAGGGTCGATTTTCCAAGAGGGAGGATTGGAGGAGGGATCCCAGTCATCTTTCACCATGTTGCCCAATCTCCTACTTAGATCAATCTGGATAGCCAAACAGATAGAGTGAAATTATAGAGGAGAAGAAGAAACCCAAGGATCTTCGTAGAACTCTGTAGAATCCCCTTTTCCAATATGCCACAAGGCACCTTGTCTTATGGTGTCCTTAGTTTTGAGGAGAATATTCCAAATATTAGAACCTTTAGGGAGAAAAGTATCGTGGAGAAAAAGATTCCCTCACGACCATTTAAGTACTTGGCTCTTAGGATACTGTCCCACTCAGAGTTTTGCTTTATTAAATGCCAACTAACTTTAGAGAGCAAAACCAGGTTCATCTATTTAGTTTTTCTGATATCCACCCTCCATTTTGCTTGTGAGAGCAGATAATATCCCAATTCACAAGGGAGATACAATGCTTTTGCTTAGTGCTAGACCAAAGAAACCTTCTTTGAGTTTGTTCCAGTTTGTCTATCCAAGTTGTGGGCACCATGAATAGGGATAGGAGGTAGACCGAGGTACTTTGAAGAGGTAGTTTGTTGGCATTACTGAGACTCCTTTCCACGTTGCCATCTTTTGTTGGACCCTTTCTAGTAGGTTGGACCAAATTGAATTCTCAATTTTACTAGCAGTTAATGGCATTCCTAAGTAAGAGGAATGAAGAATATGAGTATGACATTTTAGAACCCTAGATATCCTGAGTTGTAGAAGAGGAGGCACATGCAAGAAGAAAATAGTGTTTTTTCCCAAATCAATGTTTTGACTTGAAGTAAGGGCAAAATAAAAAAGAATGCTGACCCAACACCTTGCTTCCTCAATGGCGGCTTCCCTGAGGAGAATGTTGTCATCTACAAACTGTTGATGGGAGATCGATTGCAGAGAAGAGGAAGGAGAGAAACCTTTGAGACTTCCTCTCTTGATCCTTTCATCTATATTCCTTCCCAAAACATCTGCAAGAATGATGAATAGATAGGGGAGAGAGGATCCCCTTGTTTGAGCCCACTGGAGATAACAAAGTGACCATGAGGAGAGCCATTGACGAGAATCGAGAACAATGGAGTAGAAACACAAGTTTCTAATAGTTTGAGAATCTTACCTTTGGATCCGAACCTTTGGAGGACTTTGAGTAGAAAACTCCAAGAAACCTTGTCATAAGCTTTAGAGATGTCCAACTTGAGGACCATGCTTTCCTTATTACTTTTTTCCATGGAATGGAGAGTTTCATGAACCAAAAGGATGGCATTCGTGATTTGTCTACTAGGTACAAAACCTTTTGGTTCCTATATATCATATTATCCAAAAAAGGTTTAATGCAATTGACCAACAATTTGGAGATCTTATAAGTGTTGCAAAGATTGATAGGTCTGAATTTAGACATCTTATTTTCTCCAAGTCTTTTAGGAATAAGGACAATGAAAGTGGTTAATTTCCTTGAGAAGGCCAATAGAGGACTAAAATTCCTAACTGTGTGAACATCCTTTCATATGATGTCCTGATATTTTTGGAAAACATCGGAGGAAACCCATCTAGACTAGGAGCTTTGTAGGGGTTTAGAGAGAACACAATGTCTTTAACTTCTTCCATCAAGGCACGCCTTTCCATAACAACCAAATTAGAAGTGGAAAGAGAATTGGGGATAACCTGCAAGAGTTGGTTAGTGATGAGGTCTAGTTGGGGATTGTAATTTGGAGGAGGGTTAAGGAGGTCATTGAAGAATTTGATTACCTTCTAATGGATTTCTTCTTCCCTAGAGAAGTGTGTACCATTAACACCAATAAGTTCGGTTATCCCGTTCCTTTTTCTATGCTTAATAGCTGATTGGTGAAAAAACTTGGTGTTTTTGTCTCCTTTTATCCATCAATTTCTAGATCTTTGTTTCCAATAAACCTCCTCTCTCTCAACAACATTATGGAGATCACTTAGTAATTTATTTTCTTTATGAGAGCTCTTCTGTAGCTCCATCTCTTTCCATGTCCACTTGAACTTTCATCAACTAGCCCTTGATTTCAGATTTCTGGGTGAAAATGTTGCCAAAAGAAGTCTTATTCAAGACTTTCACATTTCATTTGATGATTTTAAGCTTGAGGGCGATCTAAAACATAGTATTTCCATGAACATTGATAGTCCACCACTGATGGAGCCTTTTAAGGTTAGGGTGATGAGTCCACACAAAATTTGAAAGGATAGTAGGCTCTAGATTGGGGAATGTATCACTTTAGGAGCAAAGGGGTATGATCAAAACCAAATATAACTGGGAGGACATGGAACAATGGTTTGCAACATTCAAATTAGTCAAAACAAGACACTTGTTGAGTCTAACTTGAATAAGATTAGCTCCCATTCTTTTATTAGACCAAATAAACTAGCATCCTTCAAGATCAAGGTCAATAAGACCGCCAATGACTAGTAGGTTGTTAAGGTCCATCATACTATCAGATAGGTCCGGTGGCGCCCCATCTTTTTAGAAGGGTAGAGGGGAGTTGAAGTCTCCAAACAATATCTAGTGGGAACTCTTAAAGGAAGCTCTACTACTTAAAAGATTGGACCAAGTCTCTCAACAAAGGACTAAGTTGTTCGGAGCATAGATATTAGAGAGGACCTAGTTAGAGTGCTCGGGAATATCGGTGAAAAGAACATTAAGAAAGTTTTTCTCGATAGATTTTAGGGAACCATTATAATGGGTTTCTGCAAAGTAGTTAAACCACCGAAGGCACCATCCTCATCCACAACAATAGAAAGGGAAAAAGGCCAAATGTACTTACAAGCTTTTTGAAAAGTGACAACGCTCATTTTGGTTTCTTGGATGAGCAGAATGTCAAGCTTGAAATCTTTGATGAGGTTCTTGACTATGTTCTGCTTGTGGGGGCTATTGAGTCCCCTTACGTTCTAGGAGAGAATAATCACTTTTTAGTTCTTCTGTAGCTTGGATGCTCCATAGTACTCTGACTTCCATTTGCAACATCTTTGGCTGTGTTCCTCTGTCTCGTTTCTCTGGTAGATTTCCTCCTAGGTTTAGAATTATTTCCCACATCGGTTGTCTTTCTTAGCCTTAGGCCTATTTTAGAAGATGGGGTGGATGGAGAACTCAAGAGTCCAAAGCCAGACTCTTGTGAGGATTTGGGAAGCAGGGGGAGGCAGGTAAGGGGATCACAACAAAAGACTTTGAGATCACAATCACTTGGTTGGCCACTATAAGATGGGAAGGGACAACAATTCCCTTCACAGAGCAATTTGGTTGAGAGATGGCTAAGTCCTTAGGTGAACCAAAGGGAGGAAAGTCTCCTACCTTCTCCAGAGCAAGCCGAGGGGGAGAAGGGGGAGCAACGATATTCTTCACAGAAGGTCCACTTAAAAAACCAGAACTAGCCAAATCACCTCTAATAGACTCAGTTTGTTGTAGAAGTCCCAATAGAGAAGAGGGAAAGGCACTAGCATAGAGAGGACTTCCAGAAGGGGGAGCCCCAATAGGAGACTTTGCACCTTCAACAAGGGGATCAAACTTTTGTTTGATCATTTTGACTGAGACTGAAAGCTCAGAGCTCAAAGGAGCAGGAGTTGTCAAAATACCCTTATCTTTTGAAGGAGTGGATAAGGTCTTGCTCTTCAACTCTCCTTTTAGACAAACATCGCAGAGGTGGCTCGTCGAGGAGCAAATTTGACAAAAGAGAGCTAAGTTTTCATATTCAATATTATGAAACCATTTTCCAAGCTTGGACTTCAAAATTACGGAGGTTGGCAAGACTTTATTTGGTTCAATGTTAACACAGAATATAGCAAAGATGAGTCTAGACCTAGCCTTAATGACATGGTCATGTGTCTTTGTTTTTAATGCTTGTGAGAAATTAATTGTAGATCTTGGAGTTATCATTTTAATTCTTGTATCATTTTGTTCAGTACTAATTGATATCATATTGTGGA
>VDFB02031026.1:0-16113 GCA_007258455.2 Sequoia sempervirens | reverse complement strand
CCTATTTTTGGGGGTTTTTCCGAAAAAGTTTCAGAATCCAAATTCTGAGGAACTGGGTTTGTTTAGCATTGAAGCACAAACAAAACCCATGTGCCAGATTTTTCCCGGAAAAATACTTCTCGGCAGGGCGCTATTTTCAAGGGTTTCCGAAAATCATCTGAACAAGGTCAAGCTTACAGTCAATCTTTAAGTTTTTCAAGATGCAGTACTCCCAGGTACAATACGAGACCAAGACGGTCTTATTACATGATTACTTGAAAACAGTTGACACAAATTTACATCAAGTAAATCCAATGGTTGATTTGGAGCAGCTAGAAGGCATGAATCAAATCACATTGCAAAATATTGAAGAATCCGGGTTGCTGCAGGCCGCATCAATTCCCATCACACTACAAAGCGTAGAGCTTGTAATCGCTTGTATCAAGCATTACAACCCTACCACCAGAGAAATCAGAGCAGCGGATGGAAGAATTGTTTGTAGTCTAAAGCCTCAGGATATCGAAAGGTGTTTTGATATTCCATCATGTCCTAACAGCAAAGTCATATCAGTGACGAAATGTGAGAAGGCATTTGAGACAGCTAAGAACAAATGTCAAAAGGTAATGGCTGAAAAATGGTTAAAAGTGACAAAGGCAAGCTTGCCTAAGTCGTTGGGACGAGGAGAAGGTAAAGATGAGTACGCAGTGTTAATCACTCTACTCAATAGAATCACTGGAGAAGAAGATGGTCGTCAATTCCAGCCATGGATGTACTATGTCATTGCTAAAATCATTGGCAGGAGGGAATACTATGACTGGGCCACTTTGATCAGTGACACACTCCACCGACAAATCACTGGGTATCTGGAAGCTCATAGGTTCCACATGTGCTCTTACCTGGTATACTTGATAGCCTTCCAAGGTGATTTCAGGTTATTGAACAATGTGGGAACCTTAGGTGTGCAGAAGGTTCACGAACATTTCACATGTCTTGAGTTTACTCAAGCGGAGCGACACTTCAAGAGAACGAGTGATCACTTCATTATGCACACAGTACGTGAGCTTGATCATGAGATGTACGTGCGTATTTCACAGACAGCCAGAGAGGCAATGGCGGATTGGGCAGATTGGTTCATCCAATTTCCTACATTCTCCTACATACACGTGTATGGCTACATTGGCCACCCCGCCATGCTACCAAGATACCCTTCAGATAGGGTAGTCTTCATGGAATTCATGAGACAGTTGTCTGAGGTTCATGTCTACTTGCGCTTGAAGAGGAAGACAGCTGTTAACTTTCCCGTTGGAATGGGACTATATAGATGTGGATTCGCGGCAGATGCTAAGATGATGAGTCAGGAAACGGTGAGGTTTAACCTCAAGTATCTCATTGAGAGAAGATCCTATGATCCCAGAGGACTCTATGCAGCACACCTCGAGCAACACTCATCACATAAATCTTCTATGGAAGATTATTGGGTAAATTGTAAAGACGAGTATGAAGTGCGAAGAAGGAACTACAGCAGATTCAGACTCCCACAAATTGCTGATTTTATGTCAGCAGACATTGAGGGCCTGTCCGATGATGAAGGGGAAGTCATTCTCCCCTCATTCTTCGCAGATTCAATTGACTCCCAACCGCTCCCGAGAGTGGATTGGTATGCCAAGGAGAACACGTCTATAGAAGAAAGAACGAGTAGAGTGGTTAGAAATAGCCAACTCTATCTCGACAACAAGAAATCAAGGAAGGTGATACCTCACAGAACAGAGCCGCCACAGGTTCAGTCTACACCACCTTCCACTTCAAAAAGGAAACCTAGGCAGAAGCAATGGTGCAATCCTCCCCGAGGGATGAGGATGTCAAAGCCTACGAAGCCTAGAACACAGAGGACACTTGTGGAGAAAGCCACACATAGTCCTGAAATAATCACGGGTATTGCTGCCCCAGAACAAAGAGTAGAGACTGCTACCCCTGATTCAACAGAAGTTATCACGGAAGAGCCAACAGCAGTAGTTGTTGAAGAACCAGTGGCAGAGCCAATGGCAGAAACGACAACAGTAGAAGCAGCAGCAGAAACGGTGCCTGTTATGGAAGCAAAGCCACCAATATCACTAAGACAACAAGGACACAAGTCTCATTAATTTGGATTCGCCACCGAGAGACATTGCTCCAGCACAGTCCCACACATCTAGCATTCAAGGGCCTCATGTCCCTCCTAGCGAAGTTCGCCAAGATTCTATTTGGCTTGAAGGCTTCCTAGGAAGAAAGAGGGAAAAACCCTCGTATGAACTTGACTTTACCGAATTCGACCACGTCCCACAAGACAGGTCGGCGAAAAGGTTGAAGAAACAAGTTCACATAGAAAGGAATGCAGAGTGTGAAATCATCATAGAGACTGCCGCCCCACCAGTAGAGAAAAGCATACACGAGGTCCAAGTAGAAGACTACACTTTGTCTCAACTTAACCTCGGGAAGACTACACGACAGGTGGAGGCAGACCTTCTTGGAATAGCTTCGGTAAGCGCACAAGAAAGGATGGCTAAGGATGGTAAAGAAAAGGCAGCCTTAAAGGCTGAAAATCAGAAACTGAGGTCATACATAACCAGCTTGATACATGGCACACCAAACGTCTCAACCCTACCAGTAGGACTACTAGATCTCCCCGCCGAACAAAATCATCGGCAATTGATAACATTCGGCAAACACTTGAGAGATCAAGTAGAAGAGTTTGTTCTCAAAGGTAGATGTATACTGGCAAACCTATACCAGTTACGGGATAGAGCACATGGACTTCGTGCAGAGATCCAGCAGTCAAAACAAAGGATTGCAGAAAAGAGGCTTGAAGATGAAAGCACAATTGCAGATTTGCAATTGGCATATCAATCAGTATACTCTGAAGAAAACAAGCAACATCTCTTTGCTTGGAAAGAACAATTGGCGTACAAGGTGAAAGCCTATGACGCTCATTCAGTAGAGTTGATTGATTACAGACGGGTGGTTGCCACTATTATCAACTTCGCAAGAATGTTGGTGATATCCTTCCCTTGCATGGAATATCAGCGTGAGGGAGGAGAATACATCGAGATGGTCGTTGTACAGAACCAGTTCAGGGATGTCATCCGCAATACCTTTCTTGATGATCCAGATGGTTGCAAGCTGGCTAAGGTAGCAGCTTTATCAACCAAGTTTGAAGAGGCAGCATCTCAGTGTATTGACTTCGGAAATCAACTCACAACGGGTGAGATCATGCTACGATGCCACGTCATCATCCTACAGAGCATTAACTCCCCAGAAGCTGATGAAGTCAATCAATGGATAGAGACACTGCTGATTAATGGTGAGCTATAAATGCACCAAAGAAGGACATCATACCTTCCTATTGGCATTTATGAGACTTGAGTTTGACTTGATGTTTCTTTCCAAGTCAACTCAAGATGATATTAGAATGTAGTTGGAGTTAACTTCGATGCTTTTGCAAGTTTAACTCCACTTTCCTTAAATCATGGCCAGTCAAAATCCCACCGCATTAAGGATGTCTAATTGGTTTCCATGATTTGTGGATCTTAGATCACTAAAATGTGGATGTCTATTTTGAGGGATACTTTCATTAAAAGTTCACCTTTTAGTTTACATTTTCAACAACTGGGCGGTTTCCAAATTGGACTCTTTGTTGACTTTCAATTAATCAAGTAGTTTTCCAAGAATCGCTTGTTCCCCCTTTTTAGGAATAAATCTTGCTAATTGATTGGCAAGAACTCATTGTTAACTCAAGGAGATTTTGGGGTTGCCCACTCCTTTGAGTTCTATAAATAAGAGCCTTGGGCTCATTATTTGTTTTAACTTTTACTTGCTATGCAAAATTGTTGCGCCATTGTTGCCAACAGCTTTGAAAGCGGATATTTGTTCACTCTTGGATGAGAGTTCGTTGGTCGATTGTAATTGTGCATGATTTCGTGCCTTTGCTTTCCCAACCTTTGTAATTCGTTGATGAAGCTTTGAAGGAGAATATCAGAAGGCGCTTGCATTTTGGTCAATCTTTTTGAGTTGTGTCCACGTCTTGTGTTTAATAGCTCGTTGTCTCATTTCCTCTGATAGGAGTCCTCCTGACATTACTTGTTATCGATAAGTTATCGCTCGCTGTTGTTTAATGTTGACTTCCCAAGCTATATACCTCGATAGAGCCCTCCTCCCAGCAAGCTCACGCTGCTGCATCAGAATTAAAGAGCTTCTCAGAACTATTTCCTAGCCCATACCTCGATAGGAGTCCTCCTCCTTGGCAAGTCTCGCATCTAGTTTACCAGAAGAAAGCGCTTGTTTGTACCCAACCTTATCCCTGCATACCTATGCTTCCAGTCGTCATATTCTCAGGAGACGACGAATTCAGGTGATCCAACCAACCCATTCCCGCTCCTTTACCCTCATGCTCTGTTTACCTTGAAGGTATTGGATAGATAAAAGCTAGATTAGTCATAGTTGAGATCTGCAGAAACCAAAGAAAAAGCTTAGCTACGGCGCATTGTGTTTGTGCACCCTTGTGTCCTGCCGCTGAAGCATAAAAAGATAGGAACTTTAGTTTACATTTCCCTTCCTTACGCGATTGCTCCCAAAGAGAGTGGACTTCTCCTCTTTAAATAACGTAAGAAATAAGCTGCAAAACATTTGAATAGCTGAACGCTTACAATCGCTGACTCCGTGAGGTGCTAATTTTAAACGCCAACAATATCTTAATTTATATCTAATGACCTTTCAAGGCAAGTTTAAAGGTTTGAATGTCATTGGAACTCGGGGTGTGCAGCATGTGTATGATCATTACCCACAATTAGAGTTTTCAAAATCTAAGCATCATTACAAGCAGGTGAATGATCTATTCCTAATGCATACGGTGTGAGATCTTGATAATGAGTTACATATATAGATTTCAACAAATGCCAGATTGGCAATGGCGGAGTGGATTGATTGGATTATCCAATTCCCCACATTCTCCTACATAAGTGTATATGGCTTCTCAGGTGATCCAATCATGCTACCTAGATATCTAACGAATGAAGTCGTGTTCATGGAATTTCTAAGGCAAGTACACGAAATACACACATTTTTGTGTAATCGACGCAAGCCTACATTTAGTTTCCCATTTGAGATGAGCACATACAGATGTAGATCAGCAATTGATACTAAGTTGATGAGTGATGAAATGTCAAAGTTTGGTCTGAAGCTTTTCAAGGAGAGACATCCATATGATCCTCATGGTGTCTTCGCAGCTCGTCTTGGTCAGAATCATGCACATGTACCTACAGTTGAAGATTTCTGGACTAATTGTGCAAATGAGTTTGAAGTGCGCAAGCACAACTACTCCAAACTTACTCTTCGGCAAATGGCTGATTTCTTATCAGAGGATGTAGAGGGTTTGTCACATCCCGATTTTATAGCTACTATTGCATAGGGCAATTGATTGTAATGTTTGAATCTTTATGATGAATAAAACATGATTGCTCTTGTTATCAATAATGGTGTTCTATTTAAATGATGGTTTCATTTGATTGTTACTTCTAAATGATTTAATTCTTGATTAAATGTTGCATACAATTATGGAATAATGTTATTCTAACTTGTGGGATATTTTTACCTTGTTATGAGCATATGACTGCCGATGTCATGCCATGGTGTGCAGGTATGAAGACTGTTCCTCCGAACAGAGGAGAGACATCATTCAGGGAGGAACTTGGTCGGGTAAACAGTAACGATTACCAAATTGAGCATACACACACATACTATAGATTGAGTAAGCCAAGTCTGTTTGTTGAGATAAGGGTAAGTCATCCATAGGCTTGTTTATTGACATTTTGATTCTGAATTCACTTCTTTGTGCTTTAGGAGATATGATTGTTTAACGTCAGACTTGCTATACCATGACCCAAGTATGAATGATGTGAAAGATATGTATTAAAGATTTGATTGGGAACGCACATACATCTATACATTGTGAACACGTATCTATATGTACAGACATATCAATACATGTGTACATTGAGCAGACGGATATGCTCATACACATGTGTCGACATGTATATACGCATACATACGTATACATAAGTGTATATATGTACACATTCCGCCTGATGTTTGTGGTGAAAAAAATATTTAAATATTATTACCTAGCAAATTTACATATATATTTATGTATAAATGTATATAATAACGATGTGATTATATTTATGGATATATACATAAATACATAAATATCTATGTAAATATATTATATATTTATATTTTTTAAAATATATGTACTAATATTAAGGTAATATTTACATATATGTAAATATATATAAATATCACGATGTAATGTCGGAAAATATATATTTATATATTTAAAAATATTACACTTAATTAAAATACATATATGATAAAATAAATAAATATATGATATTGAAATATGAAATTGTATAAATTTAAATGAGAAAATATTACATTTGGAGACTTTAAAAAAAAAAGGAAATATTTGATTTTGAAATCAATATTAAATATTTTGAACTATGGGAAATTGAAATATTAAGAGAGTTAGATATTTGAAATACAAAATACTTCTAAGTGTAAAGTCGAAACATAATTTTAAAGGAAAAATTTGAAGAAAGCCATTCCCGTGAAAATGAGATGGATGCCTGTAGCGCACGACCATCGCCAGGATATCAGGACGCGGGTAGAAAGAAGGCGCACACAACCTGAGAAATGAAATGTGGACGCCTACCGATGAGGGACTTTGTCTCAGCATTAATATTTAATTATCTTTATCTGTTGAAATGCGCATAAACCTGTAAGTGGCGTTTTATCTTTCTGAGTTGAATTATTCATGATTTGCTGGCTCAAATCATGACGAATCACCTTCATTTTTGATGACTTAGGGTTTAAGAATCCGCCAGGTATCATTTTGACTATTTCTGGGCTCTTTGTTGTCAATCCACATGCCTCCATTAGTGGAAAACGGTTGCATTTCGGGCTTATAAATATAGACGCCATACCATTTGTTTTCTACCACTTGTGCAATCCGAGTTTAGCTTCTTCTCTAAGTTTTTATTTCTAATTCGTTGAGCTGTTTTCATACTCTGTTTTGCTGAGTTGAAAAATACAGTGACTTTACCAGCAATTTCCCTTAACGGTGAATTTCCCAAATTAAGCTGAGAGTGATACTATTGTGAGATTTGTGTTGAATAAGGAATTAGTGGAGAATACACTTTTAAGAATAGATTCATAGGGAGTTGTTATAGAGTGAGAAATCATTGAGATTCTGGCAGCTCGATTCAAAGAGGGATTGGAAGAACAATTTCTGAAAGGAGACGCTTTTAAATACAGGCATGGATTTTCTTCATTTTGTAATTTCAATTTGAGAGTTGTTTTCTATTATCTTGTGTTTGTTTGTTTTACTTAGTTTTTAAAGAATAGAACTATAAAGCAAAACATTTACTAGATAGGCATAAAAGAGGATTTATGTGAAAAGAACTTAAGGGAATAGTTCATTTATCATAAAAGGGGAATTATGTGTAAGGAGCTTAAGGGATTAGCTTTACTTACCTTGCATTATAGGGAAATAATGGAAAAAGATAAAAGGGAAGGATTTATTTGCATTTTGAATGACTTTTGCATATTGTGTATGATCTCTGTATATGGAGAATACATAGATGTACTTATTATCTACTAGGATCGAAATGAAGGCAGAATCAAGTAAAGTTTTTTAGCTTAAGTTATTAGGATAACTGAGACAAGCTAAGTACTCCTAGGATAAAGATTTCCTAATTAGGAGGAATGATACAAGACACTTGTAGACTGATTCATTTCTAGTAGGTTCGTATGATTGTAGGATGTTTGGGTTGACGGATTCATCCATTGAAGGACTAAACCTATGCATAGAGTAAGGAAGCCTCAAGTCAAATCGGCCCTGAGTAGTGTTTATGATAGATGACCTTCATTCGAAGTACTGAATGAGAATACTTTGGCCAAAGTAGTGAAAGAAACGACATCCACTTAGGAGTGAGATAGTTGAGAATACACTGTCAGTTCATTGTGATCCGAGTACTAGATCGAGATTGTGAAATAGCAAGGTTCTAGTTGTGTAGGACACAACACTATGCTCAGTTGGTAATCGTTAAAAGATACCCTACCAATCTCTTCTTCGAAGGGAGGGCCATCTATCTAACGATAGGTGTGCGGGGGACCGCATTATAAGTTCGTGGTTGGCGGAAAAGCACCTGAGTGATGTTTCTCCTCCACAGCAAGCGGCCGATGTACCAAGATTAGAAAGGACGGATTCCTAGACCTTCTTACTTCTATTTGTGCAAAAGCTTACGAGCTATGTATGTAACTGTATTACTTTTGATCTCTGATTTATATTTGCAATGAAAATGAAATTCATGTGGAAACATATTGTAACTTGTACGAATTTATCAATGAAGAAAGGAGAATTTTATTGTAATGTCTTTGTTACTTGTTACCTTTACATGTTTAAAGCGAGAACTTGGAAAATTTTAAATTTGGCAAGGAATAGGTCGTTACAGGGTTTGTCGGATGATGATGGGGAAGTCCTACTTCCCATGTATGCCCGAGATTAGGTCGAGCAACGGCCACTTTCACAAGTTGATTGGTTTGCCAAAGAGAGCACCTCGATTGAGGAAAGAACGAGCCGAATTGTCAAGAACAGTAGAATATTCTTGAGCAGTAAAAGGACGCAGAAGGTAGCTATTCTAGTTGCAGAGCCGCCAATAGTTTAGTCATCTCTACCTTCTTCTAAATCAAAACCGAGAGCGAAAGCTATGAGCAATCCTCCAGAAGATACAAAGATCAACAGAATGACAAAGAGCTTAAAGGAAAAGGTGAATCAACAGGAACAGTCAGCAGATGCGCCAAAAGTTCTAGTTGAGTCAGCACCACGAGTTGAAGCAAAGACTTCATCTCCTGTTCTTCTGTCATCGCCAAAGCCTTCTCCTATTCATATAGATTCAGAAGGCACCTCACCAGTTCACAACGTCTCAACACCTATTGATCCATCAGGAGTTGCTAGAGCTGGAACCAATCCTCCCAAAGAAGTTAGTAGAGACTCCTCGTCTTGGATTGAGAACATCCTAGGCAAGAAGAGGAAGCCTTCTTATCAGTTCAACTTTGCAGAACTCGATAGCGTCTACCAAGACACAACAGAGAAGAAACTTAAGAAGCAAATTCATATGGAGAAGAATTTTGAAGGCGAGATTATCCTTAAGTTTTCCACACCTCCAAAGGACAAAAACATTCATGAGGTTGAAATTGATGACTTCAAAGTTGTCAAGGCCAATCTCAGAAGAAGCACGCGGCATATTGATGTGAATCTCTTCAAGGTTGCATATGATAATCTGAAGGAACGAGTGCTCAAGGATGGAGAAGATAAGGCAGCCCTCAAGGCTGAGGTTCGGCAACTGTGGCAGTATATTTCCAATCTCCTTCATGGTACTTCACAGGCCACCTTGTTGCTTCCACAAATTCTAGAGTCAAATCAACATTAGCTGAGTCAGCTGGTCATATACGGAAAACATGTGAGAGATTGGATAGAAGAATTCATTACCAGGGGCAGATTTATACTTGTAGAGATGTACCAATTGAGGTATAACGCCCATGATCTTCGCTCAGGGATTCAGGAGTTTGAGCAAAATATAGTGGTAAGGAAACCAAGAGATGAGATCGTCATTTCTGACTTGAGGACGGCTTATGATTTAGTTGTTGCAGAAGAGCATAAGAAGAAGCTTTTTGCTTGGAGAGAACAACACCTCTTCAAAGTAAAAACCTTTGAAGGAATATCTATAGAATTGGCTAGATATAGACAAAAGGTTGTTGAGACTCTCAAGTTCGTAAGCACGTTTGTTTCGCAGATCCCTTGTCAATATCAACATGAAGATGGCACTTACTTTGATCTCCATGAAGTACAGACAGAGTTTCAGAACCTTGTCCGTGGCAGTTTTTATGGTGATCCTGTTGAATTTTATGTGATCAGATTAATGCACAGAAAATAATTAAAAAACAGAAAATAACACAGCCGATACCCTGGGAAAACCCTCCTCTTGAGGGAGAAAAACCCAGCAACAAAGATCTCTCTTTTATTCATAATAACAGTGACAACATTTCACTTTACAATTAGGTCTAACACAAGACCAATACACAGCACCTGGCAAGATGGAATTGACTGAACACAGATCTGGCAATATTCGCAAACTCTAATGGTTCACAACCTGCTATAAGGAGTTCGCTCTGGCATGATACGTTGCACTGAATAGACTTCGATCTGTAAGATCTCCACACTGTATTAAGTCCACATTGAGTAATGTATTAGCGCTGCATATGTTCACACTGAATCTTGTATTCGCACTTGCACTGAACTTCGCCCTTGATGACAATGTGTGCTTTGACAGAATTCACTTTGACAGAGATCACAAAGATCCGCAGTCTCCTAATTCGCACTTGACTGGAACGATCTTGATGATGATGAACTTATGTGAACAACCGAACTGAACTAGATAGTTACAATGGACGAATCAATGTGTATATATACAAATGAATGGGAGAGACACGTCCCTTCAAATCCTTCATGTCGGCCTCTTAAGAAATCGCGTGTCTTCTTAAATGAAAGTCAGCCTTGATAAATATTAAATGACTTCTAATAAATGATCAAGATGAATTCGTATCTTATCATGTCGGCCATAATGTAAAATGAAGATAATACAAAACAATGAATATAAATTAAATAGACAACGGCTATCATTTAATTTATGTTTCCACAATAGAGCTGAGCTGGAAGAAACGACTGAAGCTGCTATATCATTAACACTCCCTCTTAGCTAGGGAGAGAACTTCCAGCTGCACAATACGAGTCATCTCAATATGAGGTCCATCAGCCATCATTGCCTGCAATCAGATATAAAGAGAAGGATATCACCTCAACGTGATGGCTGAATCATAGATCACCGATATGCAGCATAAAATGGTAAAAGAAAAGTACTAGTGTTCATGCGCTTTGGGTGATGTTGTCACCTCAGCGTGATGTTCACCATGGCTCTCCCAGAGGGTGAAATGGAAGTACAAGAAAATCATCACGGACTCTCTCTCGTGATGTTGTCATGGAGTCACACACATGACATCCACCATGGCTCTCCCAGAGGGGGGAAACAAGGGCTTTCACCTCAAATTCTTCGATCCTGAGGAAGAAAATGCAATGAAGTAAGTACAAAGTGTTTCATCGCTTGAAAAGAGCGTGTTAATCCACCTCAGGCTTTGCAGGAGACAGAAGCACAAATTAACTATATATGTCATGGGCACATGACATCCACCATGAAGCTGGCTGGGAGGGTGGAAACAAGGGATTTCTACTCAGAATTCTTCCGTCACCGAAAGTAAAATTTAACAAGGCTCGATGCGAGACTCATACTTTCGATCAAGGCTAGATTCTCCACCATACCAGCTTACATCTGGAAGTATACAAACTTTTATCCTGAGGCTTGGTGGCGAGAATATCTGCCGATGCGCTCATCGATGTAATGTACCTCCGGCTTGAATTGCCATGTCTGATATGGTATTGATCTCAACATGCTTGGATGTCATAAGAAACTAAAGTAATGAAGCTTCACTACAACTCTTGCGTGCATCACAATATTGAATAATATGGTAAAACCATTGATTGTCCAAACAGTCCTGCAAAAGGAGCTTCACAGTACACAGCTTTCGAGGTTGCCATGCAAGCTGCGTATGACCTCTGCTTGTACTCAATGCCTACAGAACTGCTTCTGTTTGCACGAGGAAATCATGGCAGAACTGGCTGAAGCTTAACAACTGGTGCTCTTCGATGCGGCGACTGGCTTTGTCGAATCGGTGAGACCAGAAGCTCCAGATGCGCATGCGGTATGCTAGCCCATATCAACTGGCCCTTGCGCGAGTATACCGGGATATGTTTAGCTGCAACAAGGAGATGTGTATGCAATCTTTCCGGATCACACATAAACCGGCTAAGTGCACTCACTGCATAGCAAATATCAGGTCTAGTGTTAACTAGATACATCAAGGATCCAATCAGCTGTATGTACAATGTAGGATCCACCAAACTTGAACTACCTGCAGCCTCCTTCAATTTATGAAGATTGGTCTCCATAGGTGTAGACATGGATTTGCAATCCATCATGCCAAATCTCTTCAGTATATCAATGGTGTACTTCCCTTGACTTAGAATCATACCATCTGACTTCAACCTGACTTGAAGTAGAGATTTGGATCAGCATCATTCTTCAAGAAACCCAAGCTTGATAGATACCGATCAATCCTTTCGTACCATGCACGAGGAGCCTGCTTAAGACCATACAAGGCCTTCTTCAGCTTGAAAACATGTGACTCCTCCCATGTACCTCGAAATAGTGAGCAACAGGAGCAATGTAATCAACTCCCTCTTTCTGTGAAAAACCACGAGCCACGAATCTTGCCTTGTACTTCTCAATGCTCCCATCTGCATTTCTAAGTACTTGCATCAATCTTCTGACCTCATCATCTAAGATTGCCTGCAACGCTTGCCTTAGAGAAATGGATTCCAACATACACCTCTGTAGAGATATAGGGTTGTCCTCTTCGACCTCATCCCAGAACACTCTGTTTTATTCTCAGCAAGTCATAGAACTCCCTCTGAGGGTTAAATCTTCCTTTTTGAAGAGATGTCTTCAGCCATCCACTCGGTCCCATGGCTGCATGATGTGTCTCCATACTTCAACCTACAGAATGCATCAAGCTCTTCTTGAAAGCTATCTTGAAGAGAAGTACCATTGCTGGAAGCATACATGATTGACTATCTCAAAGTTTATAACATGAATTATTAACTACATAACAATTCATGAACATTATTTAACCATGCAATACTTATCTCATTAAAAACCAGGATTCTGTACATGCAGAAAATGAGGGATCGATATTAATGATCACGATATCTGCTCTCTCCGCCCTTTACAGTGGCGTCAATCGCTGCTGCTCTCAAAGAAAACTCTTGACTTCGATTGCAACTAATCACACAGCATTGGAGTTGAAATCTTCATGGGACTGGAACTTTGTGTAGGATCATCATCTAATCTGCATAAGCTCAATGATCAGACAACACAAAACTTGATTCAAGTATCTTATCTTATCCCAGTGAAACACATATAACCAATGTTAGATTTACACAATCTTAGCAAACTGAATTTTAGCCTAGAGGTGAATTCAAACAAGAAATACTTATCTTCATATGTTGGTACACCATGAGCTAGACTTGAAGCTGTGTCACCACTTTTAGTGTTATTAAATAATCGCGACTCCTCTAATAGATGCAAAGCACACACAGTGCTAGCAATCTTGAAATCCTCCAGATGTTTCTATAGCTAAGAGAACCACTGTTCACAAGTATGTCTCAGACATATTGAGGTTAGAATTATCTGCGAGCAGGATTATCGATAAGTATTCAAAGGTTCTGCCAAACTTCTCGGCACACAAGCCAATTTCTTTAAGCTTCCCATACTCATCATCATTTTGTATTATCACTGCCTCAAAGAACAAGCACTCATGCAATACATCCATACTCAGAACCGTATATATATTCTATCATCAATACTCCAACTATTACCACTACATCTGATCTGACAAGGTCACGAACAGATCTTCATAGAAATTGATGTTATTGAAATTGTACTCACTCAAAACTAAGCACAGTCATACACATCAAAATTCCAGCACCATCGATTTTACAACAATATAAACGTTGCTACTATGAAGACATTCAGATAATATCTCACTTCATACCTTACAAACAGAAATGAGAGCGATGCAGCTGAATAATCACAACTTTTCCGAGCACACCAGTGAAAACAAGGTCTCAAGTATCCTCATGATGTCGGATGAATTGACTCGATAGCTCAGACTGAAAGCAGTAATTCTTGATCAGCTCGAGCATGCTCAGTCCAATCCTTCTTGAGTTCTTACCTGCTAACTGAAGTAAATGCTTGGACTAAGGTCCCAAGGAGAGAGACAATTCTAATTTCCCAGTCGTTGATCTGACTGCACAACCAAAATCTGATTGGATCTTTACTGAACCTGCTCTGATACCATGTTGAATTTTATGTGATTAGATTAATGCACAGAAAATAATTAAAAAACAAACAAAATAACACAACCGATACCCTGGGAAAACCCTCCTCTTGAGGGAGAAAAACCCAGCAACAAAGATCTCTCTTTTATTCATAATAACAGTGACAACATTTCACTTTACAATGAGGTCTAACACAAGACCAATACACAGCACCTGGCAAGATGGAATTGACTGAACACAGATCTGACAATATTCGCAAACTCTAATGGTTCACAACCTGCTATAAGGAGTTCGCTCTGGCATGATACTTTGCACTGAATAGACTTCGATCTGTAAGATCTCCACACTGTATTAAGTCCGCATTGAGTAATGTATTAGCGCTGCATATGTTCACACTGAATCTTGTATTCGCACTTGCACTGAACTTCGCCCTTGATGACAATGTGTGCTTTGACAGAGATCACAAAGATCCGCAGTCTCCTAATTCGCACTTGACTGGAACGATCTTGATGATGATGAACTTATGTGAACAACCGAACTGAACTAGATAGTTACAATGGACGAATCAATGTGTATATATACAAATGAATGGGAGAGACACATCCCTTCAAATCCTTCATGTCGGCCTCTTAAGAAATCGCGAGTCTTCTTAAATGAAAGTCGACCTTGATAAATATTAAATGACTTCTAATAAATGATCAAGATGAATTCGTATCTTATCATGTCGGCCATAATGTAAAATGAAGATAATACAAAACAATGAATATAAATTAAATAGCCAACGGCTATCATTTAATTTATGTTTCCACAATAGAGCTGAGCTGGAAGAAACGACTGAAGCTGCTATATCATTAACAATCCTGTTGCCTACAAGATTAATCATGTTGCCACAATATCAGCAAACTTTGATAAAGCAGCTGAAAAGAGAAAAGAATTTCTAAGTTTGATCGCAGATGGTGAAAAGATGCTAGAAAAACAATACATTGCTATGAATAGTATCAGTGTTTGTGATGAAGAGACAGTTAATAGCTTTTTGGAGGATATGGTTTCCCAAGTTATCAATGAATGAACTATCAATTGAAGCATGTGATATTTTCCAAGGATAGAACTAAGAGCAGTAGTTAACTTGATTGGCCATGTTTAGGTGCCCATGTGAAGGCTCTGTGAGCATTGAGTAATTTTAATTATTTTATGATTATTTCTCCAAATGGGGCGTGGGTTTTCCAAGGAGGTGTTTTCTTGTGGTTTTTTCATTTTAAAACTTTTATATTATGATGCCTTATTTTGAGGAGATGGCTTTGGGAGTTTTTGTAGGTGAGATAGGGAGATGTTGTCGGATTGAAGAGAGGATTTGAAGACTCCATTGTTGCAGATTTCTATTTGCATGGAAGCCCATGTTTTTGGGAGCTAGTGAGCTCTACATTTTGAGAGATAGTGAGCAAGTGAAGTTTGTGTGAAGGGAGCTTGAGAGCTTCAGCTGAAAGAAGGTTGAAAGAGACTAAGAAGGTATTTTTGTTGCAGGTTTGGATGTGTGATATAACAGCAAGAAGAGTGATGATTTCATGGTCTTTTTGCAGCAGTGATTTCTAATGATGAATACATGTTGAAGGAGCTAGAATTGGATGAAAGAGGATAGATTGTAGAGAACATTTTACATTTGATCTTTGATGTTATATAGCAGATTTATTTAAGTTTTGTAATGGATTTTCATCAGCCAATGTGGCTGCAAAATAATGTACTTCATTTATATTTTGTTGTTGTATCAATTCATGAGTTTTTGAATGAGAAATATGAGACCTTACTTGCAGATTTTTGGTGTTGATTTAAACAATTTCTAAGTTGCATTTTCAGATTGTTGTGAGTATGTGAATGAGGGTTGGATTTCCCTTCATCATTTATTCAATTATTATTAATTATAATAATATAATATAATAATAGATATTTATGTTAAATAATAAATATTATATTAATATAATTATATTAACTATAATAACAATATTATTTATTAATATTAATTTATTAAATAACACAAC
>VDFB02031025.1:0-10370 GCA_007258455.2 Sequoia sempervirens | reverse complement strand
TCGAGGAAAATGTCTAAAAAATTATCCGCCTTGGTGAAAGGCACCCAGCAAGCTTTGCATCTTCAGGTGACAATAAAAAATCCAAAAAAATCCAAAAAAAGGATAAAAAACAGTCAAGAGAAAAATCGTTCTCTAGTGAAAACCACTTCGGTGGCACTTTGGGCAAGTACCTTGGTGAAAACCTAGAAAATAGGCACCTTGTGTAAATAAGCACTTTCCATCCACCAAGATCTTCATGGCTTGTTCTGCATCATCCATCCATCACGCTTCCATCATCCATTGCATTCCATATTTCCATCCATCACCCACCTGTGTCTGCATCATAGCTTGATTTTGTGTTTGTGTCATGATCCCTCCTAGTACTACTCAGTCCATTCTCAAGGTCAGTTTTTACTACCTCTATTAGAGTAGTCTATTGTTCACGTTGGGGGCATCTTCTCATCAGATCAGATTCATATATACTCTTAAGGTCCCTAAATCAAAAAATCCAAAAACATCAAAAAATTAGAAAATCCAAAAACATCAGAAAATAAAAAAATCCCAAAACATTGAAAAACCAGGAAAATCCAAAAACATTCATAACATATCAAAATCCAAAAATAGGTCAAAAGGTCAGTCAATAAGTCAAAAACAGATTTGTCTTGTCAAACTACAGGTCTCTGAGCCTTGAACATAGGCAAGGTTGATCTTTGATAATCCCTCAAGACACTTAGGTCAGTCCTTTAGGAGTCTGTCATCATAAACTAGCAATCCATTTGTTCATATCTCATCAATAATCAAGTTTGTGTCAGTCGAACTACAGGTCTCTGAGCCTTGAACATATGCAAGGTTGATCTTTGATCATCCCCTGAGACACTTAGGCGAGTCCTTTAGGAGTCCATCATCATAAACTGGCAATCCATTTGTTCATATCTCATCAATAATTAAGTTTGTTTCAATCAAACTACGTAGTCTCTACATGTATAACATAGGCAACAATCATCTATTGATCAGCCCTTGAGGCACCCTAGGATAGGTCTTTAGGTTAGTCCCTTGGTCAAAATTTTAGAAAACCCCAAAACATTTGAAAATCAAAAAATAAAAACATTTGAAAAATCTCAAAAATACCAAAAAACAACCTCAAAACATTTTAGAAAAAAATCAAAAACATCCAAATATTAAAAAAATCCATATCTCACTTTCACCTGAAATAAGCATCATTCATAATAAATCATCATCATCCTCAACCTTTGGTAAAACAGTCGGAAACAAGTCTACTAGTTCAAAAGTTAAAACTCAAATGTCAAAGTCTCAAGTCTAGGTCAGTATGTAAACAAGTTGATGAGCTCTTTGTGTCAATAGCCTATCATCCAATCAGTCCCATATTAAATCATCTGATATCATCATGTCCTAGGATGTATCCTTCCTACAATGGACATCAACATCAAACATCATCGTAGTTTAGTCTTGGCTAGCGGTATTGAAGAACATTAGCTTGATTGTTTACTTTATCTTTGTCTTTTAATTTATCTTATTGTGCTCATTCCAAGGACCTCTCGATGATGAACAAAAGGATTTAGAGAGATAGGAATGGGGCAATGATCATTATCTTTTATCTATTGTGCTTGTTGGATATTTTTCTAATATAACCTTGGTCATGTGTGCTTTGTTTAGGTGTAGTTGGATGTTTTAGGTATATTGTTGACCACATAGGAAGGCCTTCCTTTCTATGTTTTGGTCTGAGATGCTTGGAATATCTAAATTGCATTTTTGAATAAGGTTTTTTATGCTAGGTGTGAACAAAGATACTCCTATCTGATTGTCGAGTCAAAGTCCATCACACTAGGTACAACACCATCCTAGTTCTTTATACCTTGATGCATCGTACCTATGTGTGTTATGAAACATAAGGTAATTGGCGCTTTGAAAATCCCAACTCCTCGGCAAGTAATCATCATCATTATCATCATCTCATGTCTTGTTGGAATCTCTTTCTTTCTTCTGCCTCTTGCTTTCCATGCTAACATAGTACCATGACAGTTAATCATGAATCATCATCACCATTGCATTCACCCTACATTCACAAACCATCAGCACATTTCATATTGCATATTGCATATCATATAGGAAACATTAAATCATATCATAACATTGCATTCCAATTCATATTTAATATAGATTGGTTATTCTAAGCATCTCATGAATCATTACATTAACATTCATTTGCATAAACATTGCATAATCATCTCATAAATCATATATCATTACATAAACAAAAAAGCAATCATTCCATACCATTATAAACATCTGCAACATCATAGCATCATTCACATTCACTACATCATAAAATTGCATAATCATCCCATATTACATATAAGTATCCATTACACCATCACATATCATACATCAAGGTATCTATGTCATAAACATCATTTGCATCCATTATATCATATCATAAATATTTTCAGAACATTCATAAACATCATTACACATATCAACATCATATCACATCATCATAGGAGCATATCATACATAGAAAGCATACATTACATACATACCATCCATCATTGCATAATATAGATTTGTTAGTCTAAGAATTTGCACATCATAAAAATTTTGCATACATCATTAAGAATGCATAAGAAAAGGTACTAAAATAAATAAATGCATCCATACATCATCACATAGCATATTCATCATATAAACATCATAGCATCGTAAGATAGAATCATTGCATAACATATAGAAATTAAAATCCATCCATAATGCATCAAAGTAGAAGATAGGACATATCACATATCATTGAAACATCATCATCTCATATATCATCAGAATAATACACTTTCATGGTACAAAAAATTGGATCAAATTTACATGTGTATGTCAATGAGTACAACAACCCGTAGGGCTATAAAAAATGAGCCCATGGGGTGCAAAAAGAATCCTATCTTGATCAAAACTAGGCTAGCCCTGTTGTCTGCTACCCTCACCACTTGCTCTCTCTCCATAATCCTCTGCAAGTCTGTGCCCTGTTCTCTGTGAGAAATCTAGTACTTGGGTTGCTCACGAAATGAGCAGGTAATAATACAATCTATAATAATCAGCCTCCTAAATGGCCTCCCTGTATGCTCGAAGCGATATTGTGCTTTGAGAGGAAGATGCAACCATGCTCTCTAACTGCTACTATCGGCCCATCTCGGTCGCTACCTGTAACTCCGCAGCCTATCTCTATAGGACCGCTTGGTCCTGCTCTACCCATAGCTGATCTCTCTTAGCTATCAATGCCTACACTTGGGCCTATAACTATAAAATCTGGCCATCTTTGGGATCTAGTTGAGGTGGTGGCTATATGGGTGGCTGATCCTAATCCCCATCTCTGGGCGGTGTCAGGACCCTATCCTGATGTGCCTGGTCCTAGTCCTATCATGCCTAATCTTGATCATCCTGGTGGGGCTGATCCTACTGATCCTAAACTTAATGAACCGGTGGTGGCCCACCACCTCACTAATCCTGATCCTCATTCTCTTTGCCTTGTCCTGCTCCCCTACCTCTAGCTCTCCATCGAGCATATGGTATCCTTATAACTATAAGTATTAGCAATGGCTGAAACCAATCTTTGTAGTCCTGTGTGGTCCTTGGATCTGTTGGTCCCTGGTCATATGGCCACTTCCAGGCCACTAGCTATTTGATAGAATCAACTGCCTCCTGGGCTGGTATATAATGGCCCCAAGAACTCTAGCTCGTAGTCCTTTCAAAAATAGCCATGTACTAATCGTCGGGCCTATCTTGTGGCTCTCTGAACTACCTTTGTACCCTGCCCACCAGGTATCTCTCAATCATCATGTGCTCTCGCCTCTACATCAATCAGTCTTGGCGAGCAAAAAAAAACTATTGAATGTCATTGAACCAAGTTGGTTGTCCAAGGTATGGCCACTAAGTGAACACTCACAAATCATAAAGGACCCTCCTCCAATGAGAAATCTCATGTTGTCCTGTATGTGTAAAGGAGAGACCTCATCTATATCTCCAAACAATTGGATCATGATCTAGTTCCATCATAACTAGTACCACTCTCAAACAAAGCACATGGATGTGCTCCCATGCCCAAACATGCAGGAGTGTAACTCCCACCCCAAGTGCTCTGTCATCTAGATAGGAAAACTTGTGCAAATATCTGTAAAGTGAGGCTAGCAGAACTGGCTCCCATGCAAATAGTGTTCGTCGTTGAACCATCTGCTCCTAAGCAAGCCCCCATCTAGGACTGAAATATCGGCCCCACCGATCTAGTGTGACAAGACCTGATATGATGGCTGCAATGACTAAGTGGTAGGGTGATACGATAGGCCTGTGATGCTCTAGCTTGATCCATCCCTCACAGAATACAATCTAATCGGTGCCCATAATGTCAAGCGGGCCTCCTCCGTGCAAGGAGCACCTAGGCTAAACTCCAAGTTTGGTTTGTTCAAATTTTGGCTTGTACCTGACCTTAGCCAAGTCAGGGTCTTAGTGTGTTTGTTGTGGACCTTAGAAGGTCTTGGTTGAGTGTGGTGAGTTAATCATTAGGATTAATGTCTTCTTAGTTATCAATGTTGTTAAATGTTGTTTTATTTAGCTTTGGACAACATATGTTAGAATATAAAGCATTAAATGTGTTAAAACCACATCCTCATTGTTTGAAGATGCCAAGAGGCAGTTAAGATGTTGGTTGCTCGAGATCAAGGTGTTAGAGGTCCTAAGCTTTAGGATCATGACACAATTATGGAAGTTGCAAAGTTGTTGTAAAATTGCATGGCAACATTGTTAGGTTGCATGCAACTCAATTAGATTGGATTCCCTTGAAATCAGGGATGTGGAGTCGAGCAACTGCCCTTGAAACATGGTAAAGGCATCCCAAATAGTTGTGATGGCTCGTAGAGAGCAGTTAGAGACATTGTAATCAATTTTTGGCTTTGTGTGAATAAGAGAAATTCTGTATTTTCTGTGTTACCCGTGTGTTTTTGAGAAACAGTGTTACCAAGGGCTTTGTGTATACTGATTTCACACTATGTTTGTGTTCATTGGATAGTATAGTGTAACTTTCATCTTGTATACAGGTTGCATAGTGTAGATTTGTTGTTTCTTATCCTTAGATTAGAGTGTAGGGTGTTAGTTTTCTTTGTTTTGAGCAGTGAGATTTAAAATGGCTCCCCCATAAACTCTGTCCACGGGATCTTCCTGAGACTAGCAGGATATGGAAGGGGAGCCACACATTTGTAAATATTTAGCAGTAGGGAGTGTAGGGAATGGAGCTAAGATTATAAAACTCAAACCCTAGGCGAGCTAAGACTGCCCGGTTAGGAGTTTGAGAGAGGAAAAGTGAGGAACTTAGGCAGGGGAAGAGACCACTGTATGGAATCCGTACGGCTTCAGGTAGGGTTAGACAAGATCTTCACATGACAAAATAGTTGAAGCTTCAATCAATCCTTTGGAAGGAGATTTGAATCAAAAACCAGTGAAACCCTAAGTATTAGGCCAATTAGCCCTAATAGTCCTTGTTTGTAGGAATCCACCGTACGATGAAACAGAGGCCTGACACCTTGTGAAAGATTTAAAGGACTAAAAAGGGTATTTGAAAGTGCCTTTTAATTGCTAGGTTGTTTGTCAAGTTTAAGAACAAAAGGCAGAAAACTGACTGGTAAGGGCTAGTAGAAATTAGGCCTCTTCAAGGCAAGATCTTGAGATCGGGTAAATTGAAAGCTAAAGAACCTTCAAGATGCATTCAATTGAATGTGAAATGCAAGGAAACAGAGTTTCTATCTCCCCTGCAAAAAGTTCAAGTCAGATAATGAAGTTGAAACTTAGATCCTTCTAAGTGTTGGAAGAAGATTGCAAGTTCAAAGGGTGTTGAATCCTCCAAGGTGAAGCACAAGGAGAGTGACTCTTGTAGCAGAGTTAGAGAAAGGCTTAGTTAATGATCTAAGTCAAATTAGAACCTTGAAGCCATCAGGTTCTTGGGTGGAGACTGAGGAAAGTCTTCTAGTTGGTTAGTGCAAGCAAATCTTGGAGCATCATACACCATATTGGTATCAGAGCCAGGTTTGATTCAAGGCTTGTTATTGATGTTGCAGCCCACTAAGTCAGTAGGAGAGAACACACCAGAGGAAAGAACCATGGTGACAAATACTAAGTTGGCTAAAAAGGTAGAAGAGCAAGAGGAAGATAACCAGTTGCTAAGAGAAAGGTTGTCTCAAGTGGAGAAGCTCTTGGATTAAGTCCATGAGACAGCAGATAAAGTGAAAGACAAAATAGAGTAGAAGGAAGAGCAAGAAGCCAAGGCAAAAGAAGAGGACTTGAAGGAGGAAGCTCCAAAGCCTGATCCTGTTCTTGCTGAAGAACCCTTCCTAAAGGCACTGCAAGCCTTACGTGGTAAAGCATTGGAAGGTGTGCCACTATTTAGTGGACATATGGACCCTAATTCAGTTGTGGACTGGATTGAGAGTATTGAAAATAAATTTGAATGTGATGGAATAACAGAGGCCCAAAACGTAAAGGTGGCCAAGTCAAGGTTGAGAGGAGCAGCTCTCACATGGTGGAAGTTTGTACAATCTGAAAGAGAGAAGGAAGGAAAAGGTCCCATAGTTTCATGGAGAGGAATGGTAACTAAGATAAGGCAGACTTATTTACCTGATGATTATGAAGTTTAGTTGCATAGGAGAAGACACAATCTTAGGCAAAAAGACATGGATGTCCAAACATACACCGAGGAGTTTCAAATATTGTGCCTAAGATCAAAGGTGGTTGAAGATGAAAGCATCAAGCTAGCAAGGTACTTAAATGGACTTAAATGGTCTATTCAAAAAGACATGAGCCTAGTGAACTTCAAAACAGTCTGCCAATGCTATCAAATGGCTTTGAAGATAGAGGAGAAAGGCAAAAAGAAGCAAGAGCAAAACCCCAAAAGTAGAGGTAAAGGGAAAGACAGCAGAGGACAAAGAGTTGGTTATGGTGGGAGAAGTTCAGAACCAAGAGCCCAAGGAGAAGTCAAATACTCTGACCAGCAAGAAGGAAGCTCTAGTAGAGGTGGTAGAGGAAGAGGTTTCAGCTCCAGAGGGAGAAGTGGTGGACAAGGAAGAGGCAGCTATTTCACTAATATGAAATGTTACCACTGCAACCAATTGGGACACCCAGCCTATAGATGTCTAGAGAAAGGTAGTACTCATGGAGGAGATAAGAGAACTAACCTGATTCAAGATGAGACAGCTGCAACAGATAAGCATCCTGAGGTGCCATTGAATTCAGAGGAAGGTGAGAACCTCATGATGAGGAGAACTTTGATCAAGGAACCGGTTAAAGAAGAACCAAACCAAAGGAGGTCCTTGTTTAGGATAAAGTGCAAGATGATGGGGAAAGTGTGTAAAGTCATTATTGACTCAGGTTCTACTGACAATATTGTGTCAAAGGAGGCAGTCAGCAAGCTGAAGTTAACAAGGATACCCCACAAAAATCCTTACAAGGTCACATGGCTCAATAAAGGTCAGCATGTCTTGGTGAATGAACAAGCATGGGTGGAGTTCTCAATTGGTAGGTACAAGGAAAAAGTTTTGTGTGATGTGTTACCTATGGATGCATGTCACTTGCTCCTAGGTAGGCCATGGCAATTTGACCACCAAGTTGTGCATGATGGAGCAAAGAACTCCTATACTTTCAAGAAAGATAAGGTAACCTTTAAGATTCAGTCTTTGCTAGAAGATACAGAGGTGCAGACAACAGGTTCTAAACTACTCATGGTGGGTGAAAAAGAGTTCTTGGAAGCCTTGGAAGAAGGAGAAGGAGTTGGTTATGTAGTGATGATAAAGCCAAGAGAGGTGAGCAAAGAGAAAGCAACTGAAAAGAAAGAGTTACCCAAGGAGATACAAAAATTGTTGCAGACCTATGAGGGCATTGTAAGTAGTGGTCAACCAGCAACATTACCTCCTAAAAGAGCCATAAGTCATAGGATAGACTTGATACCAGGAGCTACCCTTCCAAACAAAGCAGCCTATAAGATGACTCCTCAACAAAATGAGGAAATAGCCAGGCAGATTCAAGAACTTCTAAACCAAGGTCTTATTAGGAAAAGCATTAGTCCATGTGTAGTACCCACTGTCTTAGCACCAAAGAAGGGAGGAGAATGGAGGCTTTGTACTGATTCCAAGGAAATAAACAAGATAACCATCAGGTATAGATTCCCTATCCCTAGGATTGAAGATCTCATGGATTGTCTAGGTGAAGCTAGGTACTATACCAAGATAGATTTAAAGAGTGGTTATCACCAAATTAGGATACATGAGGGAGATGAGTGGAAAACAGCCTTCAAAACCAATGAGGGTCTCTATGAGTGGCTAGTTATGCTATTTGGCTTGTCTAATGCCCCCTCAACATTCATGAGACTCATGAATGAAAACCTTAAAGACTACATTGGCAAGTTTGTAGTAGTGTATCTTGATGATATACTAATCTATAGCAAAACAAGAGAAGAGCACCTCCAACATATAGAGTTGATTTCAAGAAGTTGCAGGAGGAGAAGTTGATGATCAATTTAGAAAAGTGTGATTTCATCAAAACAGAGTTGGTGTACCTTGGATTTGTGCTATCACATGGCAACTTGAAGATGGACAGCAGCAAAGTGGAAGCCATACTCAATTGGCCTACTCCAAAGACAACAACAAAGGTAAGAAGCTTCCATGGTCTTGCTCAATACTATAGAAAATTCATAAGACAGTTTAGTGCTATTTGTGCTCCTATGTTGGATACCATTAAAGGAGGAATGAAAACCAAGTTTTTATGGAATGAGCAAGCTAACAAGAGTTTTAAGTTGCTAAAGGAAAAGATAGCTACCCAACCTGTTTTGGTGTTACCAAGCTTTGAGAAGCTATTCACCATTGAGTGTGATGCAAGCAATGTAGCTATTGGAGTTGTTCTCATCCAAGAGGGCAGACCGGTGGCTTTTCATTCAGAGAAGCTAAGTGAAGCCAAGAAGAAGTATTCTTCTTATGACCTTGAAATTTATGCATTGGTCCAGGCTTTAAGGAAGTGGAGGCACTACTTGCTTCCCAAGGAATTCATAGTGTATTCAGACAACCAAGCACTCAGTTTCCTGAATTCACAAGAGAAGTTGAGTCACAGACATATGAAATGGGTGGAGTACTTGCAAGCTTACACTTTCAATATCAAGCATAAGAAAGGAGCTCTCAACAAGGTGGCAAATGCCTTGAGCAGAAGAGTCCTCACAATTCAGGAAATTCAATTGAAGAGCATGGGAATAGATCATTTCAAAGATCTATATGCAGATGATGAAGACTTTGCATATATTTATAAGGTATGTGCTGAATACAAGAATCATTTCCATAGAAAATATGTTGAATACACTTTGCAAAGTGATCTTTTGTTTAAAGGCAATCAGCTATGTGTTCCTAGAGGTTCTATTAGAGAGAACTTGATACAAGAAAAGCATAATGGTGCATTGAGTGGTCATTTTGGGATCACCAAAACTCAAGAACTGGTTCAAAGGTTTTACTATTGGCAAAAGATGAACCTAGATGTCAGGAGGTATGTGGAAAGTTGTGTGGTGTGTCAAAAGGCCAAAGGTACTTCTTCAAATGCAGGCCTATACCAACCACTGCCTATTCCTACTAGGCCATGGGAATGTTTGAGTATGGACTTTGTAGTTGGTTTACCCAAGACAAGGCAAGGTATGGAAAGTGTTTATGTGGTTGTAGACAGATTCAGCAAAATGGCTCACTTTGTGCCATGCAAAACAACTAATGATGCCAGTCAAATAGCCTCTCTTTTCTTCAAAGAGATAGTAAGGATTCATGGCTTACCAATCAGCATTGTATCAGACAGAGACACCAAGTTTATGAGTCATTTTTGGAAGACTCTTTGGCAAAGAATGGGCACCAATTTATCCTTTGGATCTGCATACCATCCCCAAACTGATGGTCAGACTAAAGTGGTTAATAGAACTCTTGGGAATCTCTTAAGATGCTTGACCAAGGAGTATGGTCAACAATGGGATCAGTTGATTGGGCAAGCTGAATATGCCTATAATGACACTGTCAATAGATCAACAGGGAAGAGTCCCTTTGAAATTGTTTATGGACTACATCCTAGAGGTGTTTATGAGCTGAGAGAGTTGAAGGATGGAGTCAAAGGAAGTGGATATGCTGATGACTTTTCCTATGTAATGCAGGAGATCCATGATACAGTCAGAAAAACACTAGCAGAAAACACCATGAAACATAAGATTAAGGTGGATGAGCATAGGAAAGAAGTTCAATTCAATGTTGGAGACCTAGTAATGGTGCATTTGAACAAGTCTAGACTGCATAAAGGAGTTCCTCATAAGTTGCAAATGAAGAGGATAGGTCCCT
>VDFB02031024.1:0-15401 GCA_007258455.2 Sequoia sempervirens | reverse complement strand
TTTTAGGGGTTTGGGCACGATAATGTATATATATATATATATTAATAATTATATTATAAATCTATATATGTATTATATATATAAAAAATAAGAGGAAATATGTAGAGAATTGCAAAAAACTAAATCATTTCATAGTATGATATTTGATCATTGATCAATGCCAAATGCCAAAGATAAATATTAAATGCCAATTGATAGTTGAAAAATATTCAAATAAAATTAGTTTACTGAATTACAAAATGTAGTTCATGAAACATTGAAACATGATTCAATATTCATTGTTCATGTGCTCATCAATCATCAAAAGGATTGTCAGAATCATCATGACTTGGATTTTGAGTGGTTTCAACTTCAAAATCATCATCATTTGAACCCAAAGCGGATCCAACACCATGTGATATGTCATCAATATCACCCGCATCATCCATAGTGGCTCTAGCAAGATCCTAAATGGTTGCATCCAAGTCAGTAGACTCGGGTGCTGCATCCCAAAGCCTCACTGCCCCCTGCCTGTATTGAGGATCCTTACGTGACAGAAGACGCAAATTGGAATGAATGTACACTAAGTCTTCAGCTCTTTTTGCAGCCAACCGATTACGCTTCACTGAGTGGATAAAGGAGTATGTACTCCAATTCCGTTCAGCGGTAGAAGAGCTTGCAACCTAGAGAGAAAACCAACAAAATTAAAAATAAAATAAAATAATGCAAGATAAATTCAAGAATGTTAAGTGTTAAATTTTACAATACAAGTGGCAAAAAAAAAAACTTGTGAGAGGATCTTGATTGCAAGAGGTTGGAGGTACATATAATCTTGACCATGGAGGTACCACCATGTAAGACCATCCATTTTGTATTGGTCTCTAGCAACAGAAGCATTATGATTTTTTGATTTTCCTGTGACAAACATTCCAAATTCTCTCATGACACTTGCATGCACTTCTGGATTACTGAACATTCTACTAAATGCCGTCTTATACCCATTAGCAACTTCACCATCTCTATATGGCGGTATTCTCCCTGGGATAGAAAGTATTTCAGTGGTATAGTACCTCGGAGATAGGGCATATGCAAGGAGGTGCAATGGAGTTGTCATCTTGTTCCAACGATGAAGAACAATTGCTTCCACCCTTTTGTACAAGGTGTCTTCAGGATCATTCTCTTTTTTTTGTATTTCTATTTTTATTTTTTCCAACATTGTGTCCATGCTATCATAGACATCCCCAAGCATGGTTCATCTGTATCAGCAAACCGAAGCATAGACATGATAGGTTCGGTGAATTCCAATACATAATTCACACGATCCCACCAATCATCATTCAAGATCAATGCCTTGACTTTTTGGGCCCTCTCTGAATTTGATTGCTTCCATATACTACATTGGTTGCTAATAACCATTTGACTCAATGCATCTTTCACCTTCACAAGTCGCCCTGCAGCAATTGTGTGATGCAAATCGGCCTCGCAACCTAAGAACATGTTAATAGTAAGTTAATAACACATTTAAAATATGTAAATAATGCAAAAATTATTTTATTCAATTATGCAAAAACATGACATAAATGGAGCAAATGAAGTCCAACAAATTAAATTTTAAAATTTACCTTCAACAATCCCAATGTTGAAAAAGTTCTGAAAATTGCTTGTGACATATGGTGGTTTGTCACAAACATCTGGATCTCCTCAGACTCCTGGTATATTTCTTTCACCCACTCTATTTGGGTGCCAATTGCTTGCATCACCAAATTGAGGGAGTGTATAGTGCACGGTGTCCAAAAGATGTGCTCATATCTGGCCTCTACCAAAGCACCTGCAGCCCTGCAAACTTTTGCATTGTCCGTAACTACTTGGACAATACCTCGCCACTCCACCATCTCTATGGAGTCAATGAGAATCCCTCGAAATGAACACCGATCTTTCACTTCCCTTCACAGCCAACTGCCTTAAAACATTGGCTCTTTGGGGACACTGCACACATGAATCAATGGGATGGCAAAAATCTTTCCATCCATCGGAAAGGGCTATACACCTCGCTTTCAACCCAAGAATTCTAATTGGTTTGTAGTTACCCTCTATATTTTCTTTTAAAAATACATGACCTTTCATACTTTGAGATTCGTGAAATTAGAGGTGTGCATCTATTTATTACGGACACCATGTCCTTCCACAATATGGTGATCTCACCAAGAATGGAAGACCATCGCATAGAGTACCCAGGTAATTTTTCTTCAGCAATATCTCTTGCCTCCATTTTAAATGCCTTCTATAATGGACCTCTCTTGCGGGTGGTGGTTTCTGGTTCTTCATCTTCTTCTTCCGTAGAGGGTATAGACAAGAAGGGATGTCTAGAGGGCCTAACTATCTGATGAGTGGGTAATGTTGTTTTTTTCTTTCTGGAACTATAACTAGTTTGTTTTCCTCTTGCAATGGAATTGTCAGCATCTTCTTGTTCTTTTATAAATGCTGCTATTTGTACAGCAGAAAACCCCTTCTTATCTGGGCCCACACACATATTAATCCCTTTACCACCAGGGCCCATAAAATGAAGTTTTACTCGGTAGTAGGAGCTATTATATTGTACATTGCAAAAATTACACTTCCAAACAACCCCCCACCTCTAGGAATTTGTGAAATTCGTGTGGTATGTCTCCATAAAGGAGATCCTTTATCAATTTTGAACTTTTGGCTTCCATCCCCACCCACTGAACTTTGACTACTGGCCATTGTTGCAATCTCTAAAAAAAGTGAAAAAAAAAATAAAATTTGAAAAACTTATTCACAAACTTGAAAAAATTCATCAAAAACTAAGAAACTTAAAAAAATTCATCAAAAGATTGAAGAATAGGGTTTAAATGCATACCTTGAACACTTAAATCTCCTTTGTAGAAGCTATTTGCCACTCCACAATCGATCTCCTTCAAATGCAATCACCTCCCTTAAAAATGCTAAGATGGACACAAATTATGGAGAGAGCAAAATGAGAGGTAAAAATGAAATGCTTTAGTGTTAAAATGCCTCATATTGGGTCGTTTTAGGGTTTTGTAGCAAAATAGAAATAAAAAAATTGCTTTTTATTCACTTTTGGGCCCACTTTTGAAGTGCTGGGCCGTGGGTTCGCAGGGGTTCGCCCGGGTACGCGGCTGGTACCCCCGTCCGCTACAGTACCCATCGCATGGTAATTCATTGGAAAGACCGCAAGGCACCAAATACAGCATCTACGTAACCCGGCATCGCTCGCGGAGACCAACCAGTTCGAAAATCGGGTACTATCCTGCAACCTGTGGTTTTTCAAAAGAAGGAAAAGCCAACATGTGCTAAGTGCAAAAAGATTGACCATGAGGAAAATGAGTGCCATGCGAAGCAGATCGACAAGTTGAAACATCTACTTAAAAAGAAAAACATTAGTTTGTGCTTGCACATAATTTTCTACTCCTTCCAAATCATGTAAAGGTAAAGCTATGATGCTTGTATTGGCAAAATCTTACAAGTAGTGGATTCTTGACTCTAGTGGTTCACACCACATGGGCTCTTATAAAAAATAGTTTTCTTCATTGGAACATTGTATTGTGCCTCATATGTTCATGTTGATGATTCTCCTATGGATGCCATAGGGAAAGGTACAATTGATGCTGACAATGGTACATTTGAGGATGTTCTCTTTGTGCTTGACTTGTCCACCAACCTTATCTCATTCTATTAGATAACTCATCTTGGGAATGGTAGGAAAGTTGAATTTACTCCTAGTTCTGTTGTCATTAGGAATCTTGAAGATAATGCTCCAATTGTGGTGGGAAAAGTTGATCATCATTCTTGGTTTTATGCTTTCTCCCATTTTGTGGCTAATGCCTCGTCTGCTACCTTGTTCACCCATTCGGACTCTATGAGCAAACTATGGCATGAATGGTTTGGCCATCTCAGTTAATGCTATCTTCAGCAGCTTGGCGTATAGGATATGGTCATAAGAGTTCCATAGATTTGTTTTCAGAAAGGTTGTGCCTTGGGCAAGCATCTTGAGGACAAACTTGACAAAGGGAAGGCTTTGAGGGCTTCACAAGTCCTTTTACTTGTTCACAATGACTTAGCAGTATCATTTCCATCCTTGTCATTTAGCAAGGCCCGCTACTTGCTCACTGTCATTGATGACCGTTCAGATTCACATGGGTCTTCTACCTTCAGTAGAAAAGTGAAGTCTTTGATAGATTTCAAGATTTCAAGGCTCATGTGGAAAAGCAATCTAGAGGAAGTATGTCAAGATTCTCCTTGCTAACAATGGTAGAGAACATGTGAACCATCTATAATTGCTTTACAGTTAGCATGGATGGATGCCTTCCTTTCTATGCAGAATTTGAAATTGTCAAATATACAATTAGTCTTGTTGTATGTGAGAAATTGCCCATTGGAATGTTTCATGGCCAGCTAAATATTCAATTGAGCCCTCCCCAAAGTGGATTGAATGGTTTAGGCCCATTATAGGCAGAATTTTTGGGAAGACAGTTGTTTTTGGTGGCCTGGTTAAGAAAGAAAGAAGAATCAATACGTCACATAACAGCGATCTCCATTTATGTAATGTATAGAATTGATTCAATGGGTTCAGCAGTTTGATGATTTACCTTGACTGATTACAGCACACATTCATACAGGCGGCTGCATTGTTTCCTTCTAGCTGCACAGAGCCTTGCTGTTTTAGTTCTATGGTCTTTGGTCCATTGACACAACAATGCCTCACATAGTAACTCACTTTCTAATCATATAACTCTTTGTATTGGTAAGAATCTTTAAAGCCTAGGAATCCTAAGTATTGATAGCCTCTATTATAGCCTATCAACTTTGTTGAGACATTGTTTGCTGCATTTGGCTGCTACATGATGGAAATTTCACATGCTGACATTTAAAACTTTTAGTTTTGTGAGTAAGCACGAGTCTCCCCCTTTTGACTAAAAAAATAGTTTTCATCCACAGGCAAGTGGCGTGTCATTGTCCATAG
Organism: Sequoia sempervirens; assembly: GCA_007258455.2. Classification (NCBI taxonomy): domain Eukaryota; kingdom Viridiplantae; phylum Streptophyta; class Pinopsida; order Cupressales; family Cupressaceae; genus Sequoia; species Sequoia sempervirens. The sequence goes on along the minus strand of VDFB02031024.1, from coordinate 10,420 downwards.
TGGGTAGTGACTATATTATTAGCAACATTAGGCTAGATTCTCTAATCTTTTGTTGGGATAACCAGTCTCATCTAAACTATAATTGTCTATAATCAAGTATGCATATGTAATCACAAGTTTTATGCCACATTGTCATATAACAATATGCTCAAGCAATAGAAGCCAGACTTCAAAGATACAAGATTATAATAAACAATTATTCAGAGAAAATAGCCACATGTGGATTATCTAGGTCCTTGCATGTGTTGAAATGCAACAGTTTATAATACATATCTGAGCCAAAATATAGTGGCAAATATTGTTGATCTGGTATGTTGAGGATTACATTTCCGAGTTTATGGGACTTCTAAAATGCTTCCAGTACCATCTGGCTATTTTATCAAGTAACTAGTCTTGAGAATTTCAAATGAAGCTTTGAAATAACAAAGTGCCATCTTCAGGACAATGGCATTGTATTAATAGCAACAATATGCTAGATGCTCTAATCTTTTGTTGGGATGCCCACTCATCAAAATGCTATTATTATCTATAATTTTTTCTAGTGAATTTTGATAAGTTTCATGATGCCAATCAATTATATATAAGTAATCACAAAAACAATATGCCACATCATTATATAATAACAATATGCTCAATCCTCAAACCATATGTCAAAAGCCCTAAACTTCAAAGAGACATGATTGCAATAAACAGTTATTCAGATCAGTGTTCCATGGGAACATAGCCCCAGGGGCCTGGATGACAAGCTAGATGTCCCAGGGAGAGAAACGGGATCCTCCCTGCTCCTCCCCGCATCTCCTTTTTTTTCAAATTTTGCAGTGTCGCATCTCCTAGGAATGGTGCATAAAAAGAGAAGAAAAAATATAACTTATTTGTTGTCCAGGTAATACTGCCAAATTTAAAATATTACACAAGGTGAAACACTAACTTTGCAGCATCAAAAGCTCATATTTAAAAATATTACATGACTTCTGTGAAAACGCTTGTTGTCCACGCACAGTATATATGTGTTTGGGATGAGAATTTCATATTTTTTTATCACTCTGAAAATTGTGGTAGCAAGATGAAAGGAGTCTTTGACAAATTGAAGGACGGAGAAACCTTGCTCTTGATCCATTGCATGAAGCCCAAGTGTATTATCTTCCTTGTTTGGGTTGCCTCTAGTGTTTGGTTAGAACTCTCCCATTAGGACGGAAAATGTAGTCATAGTGGGTCTCCTTGATGCAGGCCTTGTGATGGTCCAATATATTCTTCTGGCTTCATTGATAGTTGCTAGAAAGCTATGTTTGGGATGCAACTTCTAATACATTAAAACTTCAGCTTCTTTTAGTTTGTTTAAGATATTATAAAATACTTTTAATTTATTTGTGTTTTATAAATTCAAATATTATTTTATTTCAATGGTTGTCCCCTTGCCATTCCCTAAATACAGGAAATATTTTTCCATCCCTGGAACTTGGAGAAACAGTGATTATTTGGAAAATATTTCCACAATTGGATGTATCTTGGTCCTGCACATATGTTGAACACATTATCTTATTATGCAAATCTGATCAAGAGATAAAAACAAATATTTTTGATCTGGCATGTAGAAGATTATCTTTTGCAAAGAGTTCATGGGACTCCTAAAATGCTTAAATTTCTGTGCAGCTGTTTTAATGATGACTAGCGTTGAAAATTTCAAAGGAAGCTTTAAAATAACAAAGTGCTATTATCAAGATTCAAGATGATGGCATATGAATTGGAACACTTTAGATCATGACTAACAAACACTTCAGGCCATATCTTGCAAAAGAGATGTTATAATCGTATAACATTGTGAGAGACACATCAGTTCATATCATCCAGTTTTGCTATATTATATGCCAACTTCCAATTCCAGTGGTTCCAATTGTAATTGCCTAGTATCCAAACTGTGAGAGTCTAGCATATATTTTCTGGATGTTAAAACTGTTCTTGAATGGGTGGGAGAACAATATTATATTAATAAACTGAGGGATTTTGATGAGTATTTATGGCTTGTCTGTTTTAGCAAACGTATAACCACAGGCTTTGTTGTCTTGTGGCATTATATCTTTGGCTTCAGTTGTGCCTCTTTTAACTTTGTAGCTTTCTTATGTATATGGTTTCCATCTTCAAGTGTGTTTATATAATGGTGGTTGGTTATTCAGGAGACCACATCAGATGTGTGGATTTGTTTTGAGGACTTCTTTCAGCAGTTTTTTGTTGTTAATGCAGCAGTTAATGAGTTTAGTTAATAACATTTAAGGACCACTAACTACATTGCATTTTTAGAATTGTTTACTAGTTACTTAGTATCATTGGAATATATGGTTACTGGCTACCAAGGACTGTAGTTTCTCATAATCTCAAACCTTTTTGTAGTGTGGGTGATTATTGTTACATTTTGTGTTTAGAATAGGATAAAATAAGAGTATCCTTAGGCACTTAGTTAATCTTTTATTTTTGGCATGGTTGACCATATTATGATGTTTGAGAACATCAATGTTGCAAAATTTCCTAGATGGTGTTTAAAAGTATATTTTTTTTATTTCCTGTTTTGTCTAGTGTTATTTGAAGTGCAAATATTCTTCTGAATCTTCTTATATTAGTATGGCATAAATCTGTCAAATTCTGTGATCTGATAAAAGATGTGTTCCAAGAAAAATAACTAGGATTCATAGTAAATATTTTTTGAATTTATTGGGTTTTGTCATTTGGCTAATATTGTAAATAAATTTTGTAATTGGACCTACCAAAAACAAATTTAGAAATTTCAAAATCTGCTTGTGAATTTTCTACCCAAACCCAGTTAAGGATGCATTAACATCTGTATCTTTCAAAACTAAATTTAGACAAACAGATGAGAAATTTAAATTAATACAGGACATGCAAAGAGACATTGAGAAATGAAGATTTCAAAGACATCCTAATCCAAGAATTGACATGCACAAATGTTGTAAATTTAATGTTGTTTTGATTCAACCATGCTTAAAACGTTTATTTGGATTTGGCACATTTTTAAATACAATGCTTCTGACATGATTGTTCTGCTTTAATGTGACAGGTGGGCAAACCAGTATCAGGTAACTCTCAATTCTATCTTCCTTGTTAATTAGTTATATTTCATATCTGTTAAACCTCTGTTTATAGCTTTTGTGGTCTTGTTTTGGTGGATTTGTATTTTTCATTATTCACAGTTGATGTGTATTATTTATTATATTTATACCTATTATGATAACATATGCGTGAGATGACTTATAAGCAATTTTCATGGATCTTCGTAGGCTACTTTCCAGATATTGTTGTCCTCCTTTTGCTCAGCAAAGAAAACAGATTTTGCAACATTACTATGGTATCAAAAGTGTTGGCCTTTCTGCCATCAGTAATCATTTTCTTTCATCAGCTGCTTGTTACTTAAGGGGTTCTCCTCTTAAATGGCATTATGCACTTGAACTTAGATCACAAGGTTTGGGGTTTTAAATGCTTTAGGCTTGCACGCTCTAGTTTTGTTTCCATTGTTTATAAAACCCAGGGGTCCTTTCATTGTAGCATTTTTCTAATGTAACCAAATACAATTTTGAGTTCCATTGGCCTACATTGATTGTTGGTGGACAATAATATGATTTTGTTCTTTTGTGATAGAATACAAAAAGCCTCAACTGACCGTCAATGTTGACATATGGTTTGATACCAAATGAAAATGATGAGTTCTTAACTAAGCTTTAAGCCAAACTGGCTAGCAATGTTCTTTGGGTTGTCTAATTACTAGTTTTACTTACTAGAGCCTGGTGTTTGTAGATGTGTTGCAACTTCCTTATGTACCAATTTCAATCTGTCAGGGAATTACTTTTTATCAATGACTTCCTTTGCAAGCTGGTTACCCTTTTCTCCAAAGCTTCAACCACCACCATAAGCCTCTGCTGCTCTGTAATTTATTAATCTGGTATAGTCAGGTTGTGTGAATATCCACACATAATATTGGAAAGAATATATGGACGTGATAGCTGATATAATTTAAAAGATCAAAGAAACCAAGATGCAGACTGTCAGTAAATTTGGGGTGGCTTTACCCATGGATATAATTTAAACCCAACCCTGCAGTGGGGATATCCTTGGTTTATTGTATAAAAGATTTTCAAGGCTAGTTGTCCTAGGAACAAGGTCTTTGCCACCCTTTATTCTATTTTGACCACCTTACTTTAGAAGACCTTGGTGTTACAGGCTTATCTCCCCTTTCCTCTTCATGGGTTATAATGATTTTGTATAGATAAATGATGTAATTAAGTGGGCTTCAGGCTTCCTACGACTCCTCTGTATTTCCTATCTCTTTGATTGTGTCATTTGTAAACTTGGTGACTCTTAAGCTGTGCTTAGATTGCTGTTGCAATCATTGAAGGAGTTGAGTTTGCTTTTGGTAGGTTCAAGTTTTACATTAGTTAATGCTGAGAGGTGTAACTACAATGACAGCAACAGGGTGGATTGTAGTGGCATGAATGTGTTCAGAAAAAGCCCTTAACATAAATTTGACACCTTTAGCAAAAAACATTTATGATATTTAATTAGTATATATATCTTTTGCTAAGGTACCTTGGGTTAGGCACCCAAGAGCCAGAGAAAAAGCATCAAAGTGCTTAATTCTAGTAACCAGAGGTTCAGATGATCGGAGTGACGATCCTCAAAAAGGATTTTATCCATCCATGCTTTATCAAAAGAGCCATTTATTAGATACTAAGTTTATGGTTCGGTAGTCTTTTAGAAAGAAAGGGCAAATTACCACAGGCCCATCTCTGCAAGTGCTAAGAAAGATGGCAAAGGAGGCAAATTATGTAGGCCTCTTCCAACACATTTAAACTATACATTTATCTGAGGTCAATTTCTATAGGAGACTCCTCAGAGACCACCGCACAACAATTCACCTCTTAAACCCCTGTGGCAGCAGAAAGTTTTAAATTTAATAAAAATAGCAATTTCTAGTAGGTCATGAGCCAGCTTACCTAGATTTTCTAGGACTGAGTGAAGATGTGTGAAGTGATTTTGTGAGTTCTCCTCTTGCTCCACCAGTCCATCAATGTCTTCTTGTAGTGGGAAGGAGCTAGGGGCTGTGGAAAGCATATTTGTGTAGCTGAGAGATTGAGCTACATTGAAGACATCTTCTTCCAATTAACTGCCCAGGATCCAACAATAAGTCTGCAATGGCATCTCAAATGTTTGTTGAGGGCTTCACATTCATTTCTTTTGATAAGGCCATAATGTCCCCAATTGAACAACCCTAGGAAATAGATGTTTTATTGAACATATGCAAGTTGAAACGATAATCAAATGACCAAAGTAGATGCCAAACCCTAGCTGATTAGCTATAGTGCAGTTTTGCAAACACTTGTAAATCAAACTTGCACTTCCAAACATCAAATTCAAACCCTCATAATACTTGTATACATCCTCAAATATAACACAATCAGCAGATCTAAATTATATGTGTCAAATATATCAAATATGGTTGCTGATTTATGGCTGATTTCTTATGAACAGCATACTGTCATTCACCAATGTTTAAATCAAACCCTTACACACTGCAATTAACCAAATATGAAAGTAGAATTGGTTAATGAGTTGCTAGATGAAGTATGACAGAAGCAATAAACATGGAAACACCAACATAGAAACCACTTCTATGAAAATCTTATGTCTTTGATATACGAACAAACTGTTCTTCAGATAACTGCCTGATGAATATTGGTTTTGAATCGTTTGGAAATGGGTACTGTTAGCAGGTTATTTAGTATATCCCTAAGGATGGGAGCTTTGAGAATGAAATGAGTCTGAGGATCTATTATATGAAAGGTGACATATATGCTCTTGCTTACCATTTTTTTGCAAAGAACTTATGCCATGTGCCTTTCAATACTGGTGGTAGGCACTTCAATTCAGACAGGAACTCCTCTAAGTAGGTTAGTTGGAGTACAAATGTGAAAAGGGTTTTCACTTTAAAAAAAAATAGCTACCAAATGTAAACATAAAGAAGTGATGTTGATAAAGATCATCTTGTATAAGTTCTATAATTTGGTTTTGTGTACGTCATTGCCATGCTATTTGTTAATATTTGTAATTGAACTGAAGCATTACTTATAAAGTCTGCATTTAATATGGCATTCTTGATGATTTCTTATTGGGTGTTTGTGCATATCCTTTTGCTGTCTGACTGCATTTGTTTTTGTAGGCCCTATTGGCGGTGTTATTTTCCAAACACCCAAGCTGTTATCTATGTGGTTGATTCAAGTGATACTGATAGATTGGTCACAGCGAAAGAAGAATTTCATTCTATTTTGGAGGTATGCCTGGTTACAAGGATATTTTTCTAAACCTACTTTAATTGTAAGTGTAGCATTCTTTTCAAAGGAAACCAAAGATTTGGGAATCTTAAATTTCAACAGCCAGTTTACCAAATTATAATTCGAGAGTGGGATGTTATGCAATTCTAAGGGAAGGCAGAGAGAAGTATTATAATAACATGGTTATCTCTGGGTTGAGGCAGGGAAAATTTCAATGAGAATCATTCACATGAAGTTAATGGTGAAAACTGTAAAGTTTTGTTGTTTTTACTAGGATGCAGGTTTAGAGTAATCTCAGCAACATGTACATATAATAAATTATAAAACATGCATATGCAAACCTTTTGTTTACAGAATATGTTGATACTGTTGATGGATTTTGATTAAGGTGGGAATCTGAGGTTCCGGATTACTTTATGAATCATTCATTCCTCTAATATATGCCTATGAAAAATGAGTTTGTGCTGACGGGAAGGAAGGAGTACTGAAATCAAAATGTGGTTATTGAGGTCAACTAAACAAAACATAACAATTATATCCATGTAAGCCTGGGACTATGAGCAAAAAATACATTAGTGAAGGTTTTATTTACTGAACAAAACAGTATCACAAAAACAGAGTTCAAGCTTTCTGGAGATTATCTGATTTCTAACTCAAATCTGTCAGAATGAACAATTTATAAAAGCAATGTTCTGCATCATAAATTTGGATAAAAATGATTATATGAAGAGTTACACAATTAGATCAGGGTGATTGATCGATTAATTAAATCTGAAAACAGTAAATACTGTAAAAAGACACATGTAGAAGTTGCCAGCTTTTCTAGTTTAGTAAAACGAACCATTTGTCGTTCTACCTCTATCAGATTATTGCCAAGGTTGGTTACCCATGCTGGTTGTTATGTGTCATGTTTAGGCCACAAATTTGTTAGATATTGAAGGTAAGTACTACAAATAGGTGCTACATTCTATTAAGTTATTACATAATGTGTTTTCTTTTTTGTCTTTCTCCTAAGTGATGATAAGGAGTTGGTTAGCTAGTGTCTTTATGTGTTAGCACCTGAACATTCTTAATTGCAAGTTGAACCTTGGATGTGCAAGTGTATTTCCAGACTTTCTAGATTTTTTTTAAGTTAGATGTCTCTTCATATAAATTGAGAAGTTAAAAAAAGTTAAAACATATTTCTGGTATTTACATTTTTATTTTACTATGTTTATTTTTCTTCAATCTCATGCTGCTGATTAAAATTTTGGCAGGAAGAGGAACTGAAAGGAGCAGCTGTACTCATTTATGCAAACAAGCAGGTAAGAAGAGAATTGTTATGATTTTCTTAGGTATTATCGAATACATATATCACTAGACAATGACACACACCGTTAGGATTCACACATTTACTAACAGAATATGCCAAATAATAATAATATTATGTTTATGGGCGAAGATGGCCTAATATTTAATATACTTAAAAATAAAATAAACGTTTAGGTTAGGGCAATGCCATACACCAATACCATACACCATCCCTTAGGGAGGAAGCTGCTCTATTCTATATCTCCAACTTGATATCCCAATTCCCAACCAAATAGAATTCTCTACATATATTCACTCCCATTAAAATGCTATTATCTCCTATATATAAACCTTCCACTAATAATAATGGAGGGTAGACCACTCATCCTGACATAGGATGACTCATCAATATGACCCAGTATAACTAATAAAGGGGATGTGTCCATATTCTCAAAACTGCTCCTAATCCTTATGATTTGGAAAAATTCTTTTTGATGTTATTTGAATCATATGAATTGCAAAATCTAGTAAAGAAAATAAATCTTCTATGTTTGATTGCTTTCGTTATAGTTCTTTGTTGGATTCTTGTAATGTCCCCTCCAAATTGAGACATCAGTTTCAGTAGATTAGCCTATCATTTTGACCCTCGTAGGCTAATGAAGGTGGTTAGAGGGTCTTCTGAGGATTGCATCATCTCCAATGTTTAGTAATTATCAGTTTTGGCTTTCGTTTGAGGCTTCCAGGACTCTGTATGCTCTATTTATAGTAAGTAAGAAGTTGATAGAGAGGGACCCTTACTATTTTTAGTAAGGCATGTAGTCGTATGGAGGTTCATCAGCTTAGGCCCCAGTTTAGACGGTGTGATGAGATATGGTGTATTTAAGGAGTTATTAATGTTTATTTGTCTCAAATAACATTAATAAATTAAAAGGTGATATTTTAATGTTATAACTTGAGGGTCAAATCATCATTAAAAGGGGGCCAAATTGATTAATTAATTATTGGGTGCCAACTCCAAGTACTTGATGAAATATTAAAAGATGTAAGAAATAACATTTAATGTTATTAAATGTGCTTTTTGAGGAAATTCGACTTTCTCAAGAGGGCTATATATTTTTGCTTTGGAGTCTTTTGGCATTCATTCGATTGAGCATTGTTTGAGGTGAAATTTGTCTGAGGAGTGAAAGCCAAGGGTTTTCAATCTTTGAGCCATTGGAGAACCATCATTCTTCAGTGTTGCAGCCTTTTGAAGTAGTGAGATATCTACTGAATTTGGCTTTTGGAGAGCTTCACACAGAGGTTCTATTTGAGCATATTAGAGCAATTATTCAGAGGGTTTCATAGTGTTATCTTACGGAGATTCTTGGAGAGTTGATTGATGGGCAGCCATTTACAAGATTGATTTCAAGATTGCTTGCATCCATTCCAAAGAGGGAGGGCTGGTTGTTATCAGCATTTGCAGCAGCAGGAGGTGCACCTCTTCTAGAGGGGTGATTTTGGAGATAGAGGGCAATTAAAAATCTGATAGAATTCAAGGAGGAGCGCCCTACCTTGGGAAAGCTAGCTACGCAAGTTCCGGGCTAAAAAGCAAGCTGGTTGAGGAGAATTGAATTTTTGAAGGCTGTTGGGAGGTTGCTTTTTTTGGGCTGTGATTTGAGAATAGCAGCTGCATGCTTCTTATTTATTCCGGGTATGAATGTAATAAGTTACTCTTCCTGGATAATGAGTAAATAAAAAGAAATAGTTGAAGTGCTGCAATTTATATTCCAGTTATTTGTATTTCATTTCATGTTTTGCATTTGTTTCAATATATGCAAAAAAATACAAAAAAAACAGAAAACCCTCAAAAACACAAAAAAATTACAAAACAAGAAAAGTTACAAAAACTAGGGCACGAAGCATTCTTACAATTCTTTTTCAGAAATCCAATTTGTGGGGTCAACTTTACATGGCCATTTCTCCTTGGATAGTGCTTAGAAGCTTTATGGTAACCACCTTTTGGAAAGCTCTCCAACATCTGTTTCTCATGGCACAAGAATTTCCCTAAATTGGGTGCATGTTAAGTTTTTTTTTCCTGGGAAAACAAGTCAGTGAAAATCTCCCAATCTATCCATAAAACTTCTCCACTTGGCCCAAATCAGTGCTGTGATACCACTTGTTAAGATCTAAACATCTAATAAAATTATGTTGGATAGTAATGATAATGTGCATAATAAAATAGATATTGCCTGACACTAGAGATGTAAGGATGCCCCAGTATCCAACATACTCAGTAAAATGAATAAATCCTCAAGGAAGGTCAACACCATACCATGCTCCTTAGGGAAGAAGCCACTCCAAGTTATATCCCCAACTTGAGATTGCAACCAAATAGAGTACTCTCCATACACTTCCCTTGTATTCCAATGACATTCATTTCCTATAAATATACCCCTCAGTAATAATAATGAAGTGGTAAACCTCTAATCTCAACATTGGACAACTTATTACCCTATATAATCAATTACACAAGTTATTCATATGAACCAATATAACTAAGAGGATGTTTGCCAGAAGTTGGCATCTCCATCACTCCATAATATCATATGCTGAGGTACATAACACATAGGGTGGATAAAATAGACCATTGATAATGGAAAGTTCTCTTGCAAGCAGTGTTCCTTGGGGATGTGTCTGCCCCCCTTCCCTCCACCCAAATTCTTCCCATTTCTGGGACGGTGACGTCTCCAGGATACAGGGACTTTGGGGAAACACCCACCTGCTGTGTTGCTACCACTGCTTGTAGATAGGGGACATTT
>VDFB02031023.1:0-31365 GCA_007258455.2 Sequoia sempervirens | reverse complement strand
CAAGTTGAATATTTTTTTTTAATTTAAGTCTTTCATTATAAATTTGTAACTTTAATCTTTTCATATTTGTAATGCAAGTGTTGGAGCCCTTGGTTAGAGTTCTCCGCTTGGTAGAGGGGGATCAAAACCCAATTGGATATATTTATGAGGCCATGGATAGGGCCAAAGAGGCTATCAAAAATTATTATATGGGGAACAGCCTCAAATTTGATCCCATATGGGAAATTGTTTATAGAAGGTGGAACAATCAACTCCACCAACCCATCCATGCAATAGGGTATTTCCTCAACCCTAGTTTTTCCTTCTCAGGCACCTTCTTCAATCCTAATGGAGAGGTTATGGAGGGGCTCATGACATGCATTGAAAGGATGGCACCCCAAGTTGAGGTGAGATACCTCGTTCTCCAAGAGTTGGAAAATTTTAGGGAAGGAAGGGGTAGGCTCTTTTCTTCAAATCTAGCTATTCGAGGAAGAACCATTCAAACACCAAGTATAAAATTTGGAGTATTTATTTCACATGCATCTTATAATTTGATAAAATGTGTTTTGACTTTGTTTTCTATCTCTTCAATATTTTATTTTAAAAAGGCTTAGTGGAAAAGTTGGGGTGGAAATACCCAAAATCTCCAAAGAATTGCCCTCCGCATACTATGCCAGCCTTGTAGTGCATCTAGCTAAGAGTGCAATTGGAGCTTATTTGAGGCCATTCACACGAAAAAGAGGAACAAATTAGCTCAAAAACACCTCAATGACCTTGTCTTTGTGCAATACAACCTTCGGTTACGCACAAAAAAGGTAGAGGACAAATCACAGGATCCTATTGATTTGGATGAGATAGATCTTTACAATGATTGGACAAGGCGGGATGAGCAGCCTCCATTGTTTACTGAGGACAAGATTCTTGATTGAGAGACAGACAATGGAGGATGTGGGTTCAGCAGGAGATGTAGGGTTGGATGACATTCATGAAGATGAGGAGTCATTTCCAGCTACTTCCAAGATGGAGGTTCAGCCTCAACCACTACCTTCCATGCCAACCGAAGAGCCACAACCTATTCGCAGGACTAGAGCATCTACCTCTTCCCTAGCTTTTAGTAGATTAGGGAAGAGGAGGGTGTAAAATGTTGTATTTAGTATTTACTTTTAGTTTTACGATTTTCATTTTCAGCTATCTATTGTAATTTGTATTAGACTATCAGGCTTTCGGCCATCAAGATTCTCCATGAGAATTTTGTAATCAATTTGCACTAAAATCAATCAAATTTAATAGAAAACACTTTTATACTCATTTATGGACTCATTAGATTCATCTAGTCATTGAATTTTGCATAAAAAATGTGTCTAAAAAAATTTAAGCAATTTTTTAAGTTGTTGAGGTTTTGTCAAGGTTTTATTAAGTTTTGGACAAGTTTTTCTCGAGTTTTTGCTGAGCCGAGCTTTTTGGGGCTAGCGAGTTTTTGCCGAGTCCGAGTTTTCCAACTATGGCTTAAATCACCTAAAGCAAGGTGGAGTCAAATTTTACAAAGAGAACATATAGATTTCAATGAACCTTGCAAGATTTTCTCGATTTTCGATCCTTCAAACAATTCACACATATGGAATTTTATGCTCCAAAACAAAGGCTTAATTATGAAGCACCTCTCTTGGCTCATAAACAATGGGAGTGCAAAGTTTTGGGATGACCCTTTGAATGGTTATCCCACTCTAGAGAACTTACCAAAATTGGTTGAATGCAAAGAATCATTGTCAATCACATTGGGAACCAAAGTTATTGATTATATGGAAATTGTGATGAAGCCTACCAATGAGTGGGGATGGAAAAGCTTTGAAGGCACAAGTCCATCGATCACACATAAGGAAACTGGGTGCAAAACTTAGTAAATGAAAGGTATTTGTTTCCTTAAAAGAGTGTTAAACCATTTGGGTGGGATCGAGGAACTATTCAATAAAATTAGGATATAGGCTTCTCAGTATGATCAAAAGCAATAAGGCGTGATCGGATCTTCATTGAAACCATTTATGTCTTCCTAAAGCAAGTAACTTACTTGGATTGCATTGCACAAAAGAATTGTCACAAGGTAAAGGTCGCCAATCATTGGAATCGACGACCCATCCTAAAGAATCATGCGTAAGAAAGCACAGGAATTTGTATATCATCTTCCTCACAACTACAAATTTGCAAGTGAATGTTACCATTGGCTCAATGAGTGTTTGGGTTGGATCAATGCATTTCCAAATGACCTAATAGAGTGCTTCAAGAGTTAACCAAGAATGAATCATAGCTTGTTTTGGGTGAGCATGTGGGCAATAAGTCCCTACCATGGTGATTTGGAAAATATGGAAGAACAAAACAAAAAAATCTTTAATGAATAGGAACTTGTGGTGGAGGAAGTGACAAAGAAGATTGAGGTTGAAATCTACAAGGTAATCATGTCCAAAATCAAGGGTGCCAACTAAAGATCTCTTTGTCACACAAAGTGTAAAGATCATGATGTTCATGAAAAATGGAATAATCTAGGGATTCCCCTCATTCATGGGGTGGCGAGTTTATTTGCATGTCAAAAAGTGAGGGTGAAGACCAAATAGTTCCCACCCCCAAGTGGGGAGACTCAAGCTATATTTCGATGGTGCCACTCAAGGAAACACAAGGATCTCTAGTACCAAATTTATTAGTTAGAATGATGCTGACGAATTTATTTAGGCCATCTCTGAAACATTATGTAAGAGACCAGGTGTCTCTCAACCCAAACTTCTGACGATGAATGCAATATTTTGTTTGTTTTGTTGTTTTTTGACTTTTTTGAGGGTTTTTTGCAAATAAAGAGAAATTGCGATTTTGCAAGCAAATGCTTGGAAAAATATAATAAAATGCCAGAAGACTAAATTTGACAAAATACAAGCTGGAAACTGAAGATGGGCGATATATTGATCTTTCAGAACATTTACAGCTGCGAGATTCAAACATACAATAAAAAGGCAAGCTATTTATTAAGGAGCCTGAATAAGTTTGCAGTCCCCTGGAAAGGAGCCTGAAATGGTACAGGTGAATGAAATAAGGAATCTTCTGACCCAGAAATCAATGCATATGCTCCAGAAACCCTAGGCGTCCCAAATGATGAAAGCAGAAAGCAAAAAGACAAGGCGTCTCAACATTCAGGAGAAGTGCGGCCCTTGCTGCTCTAAAAAAGTACGTCCAAACCAGCATTTAAGAAATCTGTACCATCTTGAATATTGTGCCAGATGTTGGGTAAATCACTGTCAATGAAAAGATTCACTGCTGGAGCTAAATAGATCCAATCTCTAAATAAAAACTTCACCAATAAACTCTGTAATGACTCCTATGTGAAGCCACTCTACTGACAATCTTCAACTGGTATTTCACAGCCTCAGTATGTCTGATTCTGAAGAGGGAACGTTCTCCAAAACCAAATGATTTGCAGAAACCCTTGTTTCACAAACCCCAATGCTCTCAGAGAGAAAAATAGACAAATTAGAATAATCATGAATGAATGAGTTCGATTTGTCTTTGTGAAATATATAACTCTTCTCAATAAGTCGACCCCTTCTAAAAAAAGCAATTAATGAGCATTTAAAATATTAATTAAATCGCCCTTTGTTGACTTAGGCAAAATAATTAAATAATGGCGTCCCTTTTTGATGAGTAATTAAATACTCATTTAATATTATCTACCTCTTTATTATAAAGTATTAATACTTTATAATTTGCCATTAAATAATTACTTTAATTTTTCATTAAAGTGACTTTATATTATAAAGTCAAATTAATAAACTTTTAATAATTATCAACTGCCTCAATAATCACCATTTGCTCATCAATTCATCAAACTGGGTCGAAACTAAGCTGACCAATTGAATCAGGTGCCTGGCCAAAAATAGTAACCCCTGTCTGCCTGACTTACTATAAATAGTAAGTATCTAAAAATCACTCTGTAAGTGCCTGCCAAGGCCCAAACCTAAATCAACTACTGGAGTAATGTTCCCAAATGCTGGATAACTGCCTCAAGTGACCCTCTAAACACATCTATCAGCCTACAAGGATCTGAATGATAAGCTAACCCCTGAATCAACTGCACTTCCTAGGAAGGGGACATTACAGTCCGCCCTCCCTGAAATTGCTTGTCCTCAAGCAATCTCAGATTTGGATGCTGTAAAATCTCCTTTGACTCCCATGTAGCATCCTCAACCGGCAAGTCTCTCCACTTAATCAAATACTCTCTAATGACCCGCCTCCACAAATGTCTCTCTCTAACATCGAGGATGGCCTCAGGCACTAATATCAACTTCCCCTCGTCATCAAGGGGTGGCAGTACTGGAGAGGGAATCACATGCTGACCCAACACCTTCTTCAGGCGAGAAACATGAAACACGTTGTGAACCCTGCTATCCGCCGGTAAATCCAACTCATATGCAACGTCGCCCACTCGTCTGATGACTCAAAATGGCCATAGTAACGAGGTTTCATCTTCTCTGCACCACTCTTCCGCAGAGTGGACTGACGGTACGGCTATAACATGAGATACACCATGTCTCCTACTGCAAAAGAACGCTCAATCCTTTTCTGATCAGCATACTGCTTTTGTTGATTCTATGCCCGTTGAATATTGTCTCTGAGAGACCTCAAAATATCCTACTGATCCTGTATCATATCACCTACGCTAGGCACTCTGCTATCACTCAACACCAAATCCAAAAGGTTGGGCGCCTCATACCCGTACAATGCCATAAAGGGCGTCATTTGTATAGTCATGTGGTGAGTAGAGTTATAACAATACTCATAGAGGTATATCCACCTCACCCAAGCTCTCTGTTGTCCAGCTATATAATTGTGCAGATATCCTTCCACCCACTTATTCACAATTTTTGTCTGTCCATCTGTCTGTGGATGGTAGCTGGTACTAAGTGTCAGTTTGGTCCCACAAAGTCTGAACAACTCCTACCAAAAGTTGCTAATAAACCGACTGTCTCTATTGCTGACTATAGTCTGAGCCAAACCATGTAACCTGAATACCTCTCTAAAGAAGAGCTCTGCAGTCTGCGTTGCTGTGAATGTAGTGGTAATCGAAAAGAAGTGTGCATATTTTGTCAGCCGATCAACAACCACGTAAATACAATTTTTACCTTGGGCTTTCGGCAAACTCGCGATAAAGTCCATTGATAAGCATTCCCACTTCCTATTAGGTATCGGAAGTGGCTGAAGCAATCCAGCAGGATATGTGTGTTCCTGTTTGTTCTACTAGCAAACAAAAAACTCTCGTACATACCGAAGAACATCAGTCTTTAGCCCTTTCCAAGTAAACTGTTCCCGTACCAACTTGTATGTTTTGAAATAACTGGGATGGCCCGCCATAGGAAGATCATGAAAGGCTCTCAGAACTGAATCCTTTGACTCTGAATCAAGAACAAGAAAAATCTTCCCCTTGTAAATGATCAAGTCATTCACAACGGTGTACCTACTATCCTGCTCTGTCCCATCAACTATGCTAGAAGCCCATTGGTTCTTAGCATACTCTGCAATAATCCGGTGCCTCCAATCCTCGGAGATTTGTGCCATAGCATTTAATTGAGGTCTGCGAGACAATGTGTCAGCTACAACATTCTGCTTCCCCTTAATAAAGGTGATGTCCAAATCATATGATTGCAATTTGTTGACCCACTTTTGTTGTCTTTCATTTACGTCTCGCTGTCCAAGGAAGTGTTTCAGGCTGTTATGATCTGTACGCACACTGAATTTGCTGCCCACCAAGTATTGCCTAAACTTAGCCAAAGCATGCATAATGGCTAACATCTCCTTGAAATAGATGCTATAAAATCTCTCGGGCCCCCTAAGCTTCCTACTCTCAAAAGCAATAGGATGTCTCTCTTGCATCAAAACGGCACCAATGCCCTCTCCTGAGGCATCGCAATACAAATCAAATGACTTCGTGAAGTCTGGTAATGCTAACACTGGACATGAAGTCATAATCACCTTAAACCTGTCAAAGCACTCCTAAGCCTGTGGTGACCAAGCAAATGCCCCTTTCTTTGTCAAATCAATAAGGGGTACGGCGTGACGTGAGAACCCAATAACAAATCTCCTGTAAAAAGCACATAACCCAATGAATCCTCTGAGCTGGGTAAGGTTCTCTGGTACTGGCCACTCTACTATAGCTCGGAGCTTCTCAGGGTCCATACTGACTCCCTTGGCACTAATGATGTGCCCAAGATACAACAACTCAGCCATGCCTAGCTCACACTTGGATTCCTTGGCATACAAGGACTCCTCAACCAAAATACCCAGAACTGTGTCCAAGTGAGCTAAATGCTCCTCCCATGACCTGCTGTACACCAGAATGTCATCGAAGAAGACCAACACATATCTCCGTAGCTGAGAACTGAAGACCCTGTTCATTGTAGCCTGAAAGGTAGCAGGGGCGTTGGTTAGACCGAAAGGCATAACCAAGAACTCGAAGTGACCGCAATGGCATCTGAAAGCGGTTTTCTCTATGTCCTGCTCCCTCATCCGAATCTGATGGTACCCGGATCTCAAGTCAATCTTCGTGAATAAGATAGCACCGTGCAACTCATCAATCAACTCATCGATGCGAGGTATAGGGTACCTGTTCTTGATTGTTTTCTTATTGAGCTGGCAGTAATCTATACACATCCGAAGTGATCCATCCTTTTTCTTCACCAATACAACCGATGAAGCAAAAGGTGACTTGCTAGGTCTGATATGTCCCATAGCCAACAGCTCACTGATTGTTTTCTCTATCTCATCCTTGAGGCGTTTCGGATGTCTGTAGGGTGTGATCATAATGGGCTTTGCGCCCTCCTCCAACTCGATAATATGCTCGGTGCCCCTGTCTGGAGGTCTGCCAAGTGGAATATCATTAAACACTTTAGAGTGTTTAGTCCTCAATATCTGAATGTTAGGATGGTACTCAACCTTCTGCTGCTCCTGCTGTGCTGGTAACAACATACACTCTGCAGCCCAATCTACCATATCATGACGAATGAGTCTCTCCATCCGTCTGAAAGATACCACTCTCAGATTACTCTCTCTGATGGCTTTTATGACATGTGGTTTCCCGTTCACCTTGAACTTCATTTCCATGTCCCAAAGATTGGGTGTGAACTCACCCAAATCGTGAAGCCATGCCATCCCAAGTACCACATCAATATCTCCCATATTAACAACGTAGAATTCAGCCTTGAACTCATAGTTGTTTAGCCGCATCGGAAGATTAGTTATCCTTCTATCACATTTGAGGGTGTACCCATCAGCTACCTTGACTCGAATACCCTCAAACTCCTCTGTCTGTATGCATCATCTCTCTACCAACCGTGCATCTATAAAGTTATGAGTAGCACCAGTGTCAAGTAGAGTGATCACTTTCTGACCTACTAGGAGCCCACGTAGCCTAAAAGATCCATCTCTCTGAAGACTAGTCAAGTGTGCCTCCTGTAACTTTCTTCCTCCTTCATTTTCACCATCATTTTCAGACCTTTCATCATCTGAATGCTTTGAATCAGCTTGCTGGTCTGACAGATCAGATTGCTCTTCACCCTCATAAAACCACTCCATCTGGTTATTTTTCACTTTGGGACGAAGAGGGCATACATGCTTCTCATCATAAGGTGCCTTGCACCAAAAACACAACTTTTTCTTACGTAAATCATTCAATGTTTCCCTATCAAATGGTGGTGCATTTTGTTTCTTAGGATCAGGTGGATCCTTCTTCCTATCAAATGACCTATTCCTGTCAAATGATCTATTAAGCCTCGTATAAGGTGTTGGGCCTGAAGAGAACTTGCTGCGAGGTGCTGCAAGCTCCATACTGCGTGCCTTCCTCATTGCCTCCTGAAGAGTAGGAGGATCAAATGCTTTGACCCAACCTCTCATCAGCTCAAACAATCCCTCGATGAAAAAAATGACAAGTCTTCTCTCTAAAATACCTATCACCATGACTGCAACCCTCTAGAATTCACCAATGTAGGAATCCAAACTACCTGTCTATCTGAGCTGAGCTAGCTCCCTAAAATAAAGTTCTGGATCTTTTTTGTCAAAACACTCTATGAGCCTGCTCGTGAAATCCTGGTAGGTGGTAACCGTATGATGACCAAGTGTGTACATGCGGTGATGCCACCAGTCATGTGCCAACCCGTTGATGTGTTTTTCATGACCGCACCAACACAGAATAAAGTTTTCCAATGGATACTCTATCCTGTCTTGAACAAACTATTCAGCATGCTAAGATTGCGAGTGAGTTCATGCTTTCAACTCCAAGGTTCCGATAATGCAATAGAAAACCCCCAGTTGGTTCATTGTGATTTTGCTGGTATTTCAAGGGGACTTACACAATTGTTCGGCAACTGACAGCAGGTAACAGATTATGGGTTTTACGTGGTTCAAATGATTTGGCAGGTAAGTACAAGTTTCCTAATTCTAACCAGAAATGAATTGAATTTAAAATGAGTGTAGGGATAAGAAGGTTCTAATCTACTCTAAGGTGTGGGACATGGCGATCAATTCTTGCAGACTTCAACCGAGCCTTGCTTTGCCTCACTTCGGACAGCTTCCACAAAACCGGTGCAATCTTTAGAGGAGTAGCGAAAGGTGTTCAGATTATAACTCAACATGCAAGTACCATCAAGATGATGCATACAAACACGTGAATCACAATCGAAGTCAAGTTTGAAAAGTAATCCAGTTGACCACGTAGGGCGAACCCACCGTCAGCGAGCCCGCTAGTGGTATGGACAAGCGACGTCTTGGTCAAATCGAGCACCACATTCCACAATTACTAAGTACTTGCATGAAATGAAATCTACTTTACTTTAAGCTACTTCAAGATGCTACGTGAATTGGAAGGATGAAGAAGCCTTGACAACTACTCATAACAAAGAAGAAATCACCATCAATGAAAAATTCTTTTCTTATGAAAGCATTCACGACAACTTCTTACAAAGTATTCAAAGGGAAGACTTTCCTTCCTTTTCAATCTAAACTATACTATCAAACTATTCTACTTTCTATTCTATCAATTTCTCTCTATTCCTTCTCTGCTATTCTAACTCTACTGAGTACAAATGAGGGGGACTCACCCTTTATATAGCTGGCCAAGTCCGACGGACGGCTCAGATTACAATCGGCTGGATGGCCTAGATTGTGCCACCTCAGCCCTAAACAAGATTCACCCTAAAAACTGCCACAAAGAAGAGTGGGGTAATAAATGAGCAATTAATGGCCACCGTCTTCTAGAAGATCCCAGTTCATAGACGCGTTCACACTGCCCCAACCTCTTGGACCAGTATGGCAGGCACGTTCTCAATCTGACTTCAAGGCGGCAACTTCTTTTTCCTGCTTGACGATGATTTTCCTCCTTGATATTGTTCTTCAACTTTGAAGTTCTTGAGGATCATTTCTAACCTTTGGGCATTCATCTTTTCCTATCTTGGACTTGATCATTTCTTCCTCGCCATCCGCCTAACTACGTTGGGTGCACATTGGGTCCTTGAGGAGAAACTCCAACACTTAGCCATTTCTTCCAAGTACTTGTTTCACGATTCGATCATCTTGGACTATTTACTTCACCACTGCCTGGTCTCGACATTCCTCCTACAAAATAAGCCAAGAGGAGAGCATTAGAATACTTCATAACATAAATTTACCTCACTCCGATGTTTGAGTGGTCTCTTCATCTGATAGGGTTCATCATTTTCTCTAGCCAACTTTGCTTTCTTCATGATCTGTAGGTTGGGGCATACAACACCTGTGCATCAAATGCCTTAGACAAATTTCATCCTTCTCAAGGGCGTGCTTAAGAGATGCACTTTTAAAATCATCTTTTGAGAGTGTTAGCTTCAACTGCATCATCTTCAAGGAATTCACTTCACCAGCCGAAGCCTTGATACTCAATTTTATTCACCTCTGGCCCAAGAAGATTATCTTCACGAAGAATTTGATCAAATTCATCTAGGCAATTCATTTTAATTTCATCATCCGAAGCACTTTTCTTTTGAAAACACATTTTATCCATTTTGCCTTAGAAAAATTTAAATTTTCCTTAGGAAAATTCCATAATTCAAGTGCCGATCAAATTCTCCATCTCGAAAGCCCTGGCGAAGTGCAGAAGACAGTAAAATCCATTCCTTGTCAACAATCTTCAATACCCAGAAGAAAATTTCCTTCAAAACGCATCGAACTCATGGGTCTACAACGAAGGGGTTCATTTAATTTTTTTGAATTTTCAAACCTTAGAAAATAATTTTTCATCAAATTTACTCCAATTCTTCATCTTTGGGCGTATTTTCTCCTCAGACTTGAAAATTCTTTGTCAATCCTGTGAAGCTGGCATCATCGGACTTCTCCACTGGTAAATTTATTCGTGTTTCAGGAAAATTTCATCACTACTTCAACTTGGCTGTATTTTTCCTAAGGAAGTGAAATTTTGTGCCTTTAGAAAATTTTAAATTAAAATCACAAACATAGGCACATTTTGAATTTTTCCTTGGAAAATTTTCATTCCTCCATCTTCAATCACTTTGCCTATGAAGAAATTTTTATCAACTCACTTAGCACAATTTCCTCCAATGCCTTGGGCGCATTTTGGATGTCATGAGGGATATTTTTAATTTCAACGCCTAGCACTTTATCTCTCCCTTGGGCGCATTTCACACTTGAAGAGGATATTTATTTCCATGCCTAGCAATATTCATCAACTTCACCCTTTACTTAACCACTTTTCAACTCAAATTCACTCTTTACTTGGCGCATTCAAAGGTTGGAGAGGAAAGTCAACATTTTTTTTTTTTCTTCTACACAACACCCTAGCAATCTTCACTTGTCTTCATCCTTATTTGGGCGCATTTTACCCCTTGAGGAGGATGGGCGCATTTTAGGTATGTAGGAGGATAAACTTGCAACGCCATCTTTGACCTCTTTGACTTCTTTCTAAACTTGGGCGCATTCTCCATGGTGAAGTGGATTAAAATTTGTCTTTTCTTAGCTTGCATGGACGCATTTAGTATGGGGTAAAGGACAAAGCCTTCAACGCCTTTGACTTGTTGACCTTTTCTTGTACATATTTTGTCTTCACATGCCTTGATTTGGGCGCATTTCCTACCTTGAGGAGGATAAAACTTTTACTTAGCACTTTTGTCAATTGCCAACTTGATGAGGGCGCATTTGGCCTAGGGAGGAGGATGAAACATCAACACTTAGAATATTTTAAACATCCTCATTCTTCTTTGGGCGCATATGGAGGCATGAGCAGGACGAGACTTTAATGCCTTAGATATTTCTCTTGACTTTTACTATCTTGATGGCGCATATGGAGGGGTCTATAGGATATTTGCTCAACACTTAGAAAAAAATTTCATCTCATGCTTCATTTCTCCTTGAGGGTGCATTTCACCTAGGCAGGAGGATGAATCTTCAGACTTAGGTGTTTTTCCTTTCCTCTGCCAGCTTCTCCATACCTTACTATTTATAGTAAGTCTTTCAATTTTCACACTTCTAAAGCTCAGATCAATTTGAAATTTTGAGCGTAGGATCCTCATGACCTTGTCAGCCTGTTTACACTGCCATCTTGAGCTAGCCTGCTATTTTTAGCCCATTTCTGAAGGTGACTTACTATTTATAGTCACTTCCTACTTCTGAGGTCTCCACAACTCCGTTTGACTTGAAATTTTAATAACGTGCTCCTCATCGGGTGACCTCTCTGTCGGCACTGGCACCTGTTGCTGATTTATTATTTTTAGCCAGTTTCTGGAACGCCTTACTATAAATAGTAAGTGCTCCGATTGCCTTCACATTTTACCAGTGGATAGCTTGAAAGATGTTGATCGTAGTGGGATACACCGGTTTTCGAAAATTCTAACATTTTACCCCTCTTTTTGGGTCTCGAAGCTGGAAACCCTAATTTGACTTGCATGCATATCAAACGACCTCCGTTTGACCTCATTTTTGTTGCACTTCGCCTTGTTTGTGGTTCTGATGCGCAGGGAGAGAGCTGACAAAATGGAACTACTAAAAATAGTAAGTCACTGAAAACTAATTATCCTGCTTTGCATGTCACATCATCGCGAAGCTCTCGAAAAACCCACAAGGAATCACCTGACATACATAGAAAACCCTGACATGCAAACCCTAAAAAATAGCCTCTAAAGGCTAAACTCTGAAAATCATTATCTCATTTTGCTGTTATACCATCGCAAAGGTCTCAGAAAACCCAAAAGGAATCTCCAGACATGCATTGGAAAACTTCACATATAAACCCTAAAATTTGCTTCGGAAGCTGAACTGCTAAAAATAGTAAGTTGTCTGTTCTGGCTCAAAATTTGTAGACGAGCAGTTTGACATGTTCTGAATGCAATGTGACTGTTGAAATTTCAAAAATGCCGAGAGAACACCCTGAATTGCACACTTACTAAAAATAGTAAGTTGCCAGAATTTGATGAAACTTAGCTGGGAGCTTGTTGGAAGCATACTGACATCAACATTAGTCTCAGATTTCAATTTATTCACTTCATTTGACTTCAAATTGACCAGAGAAAGTGTAAACCCTAATTCTCAGACTTAGCCAAAATCTCACATCAGACGGGCGCATCCCGGAAAGGCAAACAGCAGAAAAGGGACAGAAAGAGACAGACAGACAACAGGAAAACCAGAAGACGAGGAACGGAGCAAAAATTAGGGGGTCCCCATTTTGAATGGGGTGATGTGTGAAAAGGTAACAACACAACCCATCAAGATGCAGTGTAGCAAACTTAATGGCCTTGTCCTCCTACATAGGTCTCAATGATAGGTAATTGTCTAACTTTTGTACCCAAGACCTCGCTGAACTCTTATCTGAGCCATCAAAGTAAGGTAAGATAATCTTGCTGACTACATGCTGAAGATCCCTATTCACCTGTGGCTGGGGAGCTCTGCGGTCAAATCTACCTCCCCCTCTGGGCTTATGCACATCCATGAACTCATGAAAAGACAAAAACTGCCTGATCTCAGGTGCCAATGTCGAGTAATCTCCAAAGAATCTAGTCACATCTGCCACCGACATGCCGTGATGTGGATGAAACTCAGGCTGGTGACCCTGCTGCTCTACCTCTGGCGTCGAAGGTGCCTCTCTAGATATAAATGTAGGTTGTCCAGGCCTACGCTCATGAAAAAAAGGTGATGACTACCGCTGTACTGACACCAGTGGCTAATCTATGCCTGCAGTCCCATTCGTCTGCCCTATCTAAATGTAGTGCTGCTGAGGCAGAGTACACTGCCTCATCGTGCCCTTCAACTGAGACATCATGTCCATATTATCATGCCTGCATCTGAACTCGTCATCAGAAATCTCACCTCCGGCACGCTCTTTCCCTGGATCCCTATGTACCTCTGTAGGAATCTCATGATCTGCGATCAGTGTAGTGACACTGTTCTCACTGCTATTGGAACTGGATCTGTGAATACCCAGAACCCCTGATACTATCTCACCTTCAGGAATAGGTGGACCTGTCCAATCCTCAACTCTGCCTATTCCTCTACCCTTACTGTAGAAGATAATGTCTCTACTCATGAAAAAGCATCGAAAAAGTACACATCTGACTTAAAAAGCACAGGATGGCAGGAAAATTGTGCTCTGATACCACTGTAAGAGACCAAGTGTCTCTCAACCCAAACTTCTGACGGTGAATGCAATATTTTGTTTGTTTTGTTGTTTTTTGACTTTTTTAAGGTTTTTTTGCAAATAAAGAGAAATTGCGATTTTGCAAGAAAATGCTTGGAAAAATATAATAAAATACCAGAAGACTAAATTTGACAAAATACAAGCTAGAAACTAAAGATGGGCGATATATTGATCTTTCAAAACATTTACAGCTACGAGATTCAAACATACAATAAAAAGGCAAGCTATTTATTAAGGAACCTGAATAAGCTTGCAATCGCCTAGAAAGGAGCCTGAAATGGTACGGCTGAATGAAATAAGCAATCTTCTGACCCAAAAATCAATGCATATGCTCCAGAAACCCTAGGCGTCCCAAATGATGAAAGCAGAAGGCAAAAAGACAAGGCGTCTCAGCTTGCAGGAGAAGTGTGGCCCTTGCTGCTGTAAAAAAGTACGGCCAAACCAGCATTTAAGAAATTCATACCATCTTGAATATTGTGTCAGATGCTGGGTAAATCACTGTCAATGAAAAGATTTACTGTTGGAGCTCAATCGATCCAATCTCTGAATAAAAACTTCACCAATAAACTCTATAATGACTCCTGTGTGAAGCCACTTTACTGACAATCTTCAACTGGCATTTCACAGCCTCAGTATGTCTGATTCTGAAGAGGGAACGTTCTCCAAAACCCAATGATTTGCAGAAACCCGTGTTTCACAAACCCCAATGCTCTCAGAGAGAAAAATAGACAAATTAGAATAATCATGAATGAATGAGTTCGATTTGTCTTTGTGAAATATATAACTCTTCTCAATAAGTCGACCCCTTCTAAAAAAAGCAATTAATGAGCATTTAAAATATTAATTAAATCGCCCTTTGTTGACTTAGGCAAAATAATTAAATAATGGCGTCCCTTTTTGATGAGTAATAAAATACTCATTTAATATTATCTACCTCTTTATTATAAAGTATTAATACTTTATAATTTGCCATTAAATAATTACTTTAATTTTTCATTAACGTGACTTTATATTATAAAGTCAAATTAATAAACTTTTAATAATTATCAACTGCCTCAATAATCACCATTTGTTCATCAAATCATCAAACTGGGTTGAAACTGACCTGACCAACTGAATCAGGTGCCCGGCCAGAAATAGTAACCCTTGTCTGCCTGACTTACTATAAATAATAAGTATCTAAAAATCACTCTGTAAGTGTCTGCCAAGGCCCAAACCTGAATCAACTGCTGGAGTAATGTTCCCAAACGCTGGATAACTGCCTCAAGTGACCCTCTAAACACATCTGTCAGCCTACGAGGATCTGAATGATAGGCTAACCCCTTAATCAACTGCACTACCTAGGAAGGGGACATTACACATTATGATAGGGAAAAAGCAACAAAGCTGAACTACAAGCACTCCTTTTTGGGCTCCGATTGTATGAGCAAAAACACATCATCAATGTTGACATAAGAGATGATTCGATGATATGCATCAACATCATCCAAAGTTGGAGGATTATGAATTCAAAATTGAGGAACATTTTAGAGCTAATTTGGCCAATAATTGACAAGATGGGAAGCTACTCAATACAAAATTGTTACAAGGAGGCAAACCAAGATGTAGACAAGCTAGCAAATCTCACATATGAGCAATCAAAGGAAATCATCATCTCTAACAATCCAAGTCTTGGTGCAATTATGCTTTGTAGGTATAATCTCTCAAATGGAAGACAAAGTACAACCACTGATTATGTAAGAATGATTGCAAGTAAGGATTGGGTGAGCTAGCCCTCAATGTTAATTAAAGATGATATAGGAGAATCCTGACATACAAATGTAATGAAGTCCCGCATAGAAATGATGTTTCATATGATGGGAGGCTTGCTAGGCTAGAGTTTCATGTCATGTCCCCATTTTTGGCGAGCATCAGAGATCGTAAGATTGGCCTATCAGGAGACCCTCGTAGGCTGACAGAGTGGTTAGAGGGTCGTTTGGGAGCTTGGCTCAGCGTCAGATTGGCAGTTTTGATCAATTGGCTTCCGTTCGGGCTCATTCAGACGTTTCTTGCAGAATTGCTATTTTTAGCAGTTCCTGGTAGTCAGCGTGGGACCCTTGCTATTTTTTAGCAGTATGGCTTAGCAGCGTTCAGGATCACTTCAGAGTTCGTCAGCTTCAGACGGATCAGTTATTGGATGAGTAACGGGAGAAATATTAATATTTAATTGCATTAATTAAATATTAATTATTTAATGATTATAATATAAAGTTATAATTTTTAATTATAACTTAAGTGATTCTCATAAAGGGGGCGCCCAACATCAGGAAAGGGGCCATTTCGCATATTAAATTTATAATTTAATATTTGGCTGAGACTATTGCAATTAAAAGAATTAAAAGTTGAAATATTTTAAAATTCCCTATCTTTAAGGAAATCGCACTTTTGAGAAGAATAAAGGGATTTGCCTTGGGAATTGTGCATTATGCATATTTTGACTTGTTGAAAATTGATCAGTTTTGTCTGAGAACGGAGACCTTAGGGTTTGTGTTCGAAATTCTTGGAGAACAAGCCATCTCCATTGAATCAGTTCAGAGGGTGTGAGATATCACCCGATTTACTGCCAGCTGTGAGATTTCTTCATCCAGAAGAAATTATTGAGCTTCAGAGGATATATATTTACAGAGAGTTTCAGAGTATTTTTGCATTCAGAAGGAATTCATATCTTTAGGCGCACCTTTCAAGAGATCTGGAGAAAATTGGAAGAAGCCGTACCAAGTCATTTTTATTGCTGCTGTTTAAAGAAGGCCGTACTTTTCTGTACCTGGCCGTACTATTGAAGGGAGCCATATGTTGTTTTTTCCAGAGGAAACGCCTTCAGCTTCATCTTCTGACTTTACCTATCAGGGCGCATCATATCCAGAGGGTTTAGATACTGGTTACAAGGAGGCCGTACCATCTGCATTTAATATTGTCTCAGCCGTACCAGCAGTACTGTACAGGCCGTACCATCCAGAAAGAGGCGTGTTTTTATGAGGAAGCAGATCGCCATAGTTTCTTGACTTCTGCCTTCACCATTCTAGGCGTCCACAGTTCAGGCTTCATTTGGCAACTTCAGACAGAGGGAGAAGGGGATTTTGTTGCAGCCGTACCAGATTCACCAGCTTATTCATTGCTGTTTCAAAATCAGGTTTTTAAATATTTATTGCTTTTACTTTGCATGTTATCAGAACTTCCTTGTAAACATTGCAAAAGAATAATATATGAACTGGCTTCAATATTCGTGTTAGGGTTTGCTATTTACGAAGCTAGATTATTTTTAAAGAATTTATTCTTCATTTATTGCAAAATCGCCATATTGCATTTCATGCTTGAAAACCTCAAAAACGTCAGAAACTCAAAAGACAGTCAAAACCCTAAAAATCTTCAGAAAATTATCAAAACAGTCAAATACAGAGGAAACGAGGAAACTGGGGTTTCTACATTTCAAAAAGAGGATTATGGTTGCACATTTGTTGTACCCGCCACACAAGCTACATTTAAAAATGGCGGATAGAGTCTCTCAAGGTTGGCATGTGCAATTTCAAAGAGACATAAATTTCTCATCAAATGAAGAGGTTGTTATGCGTTGGGTCGAACCATGTGGAGAGAAATGAGCACGGCAAAAGGCACCCAAGAATGTGATAAGAATAATGATCACAAACATGATGTGAACCTCATTAAGTTGTTCCTCAAAAATATAGTTAATATTTTGAGGAAGAAGAGTTGGGGGACGCTAGTAGTGACAAACTACTTTCAAAAGAGTGTTCAAGCAATGACTGTTATGGTGATGGACAACTATGACATGTTGAGTGTTGAAAACCTTGGAGAAGTTTTTCTGATAAAAGAGCTTAAAGCTAGTGAGGTGTTGAGGAGAGCACGAAGATTGTTCGAAGATAGGTCAATCAAATGCAATCTAACAGATTTTCAACAATTTATAAAGTACAACCTGATAGTCCTGAGTCCATCCCAACACTCTCTGATTGCAGAATTAATGGAAGGGTTACTGTATATTCTACACAACAATTCTAAAGGTGGCTATGATTCAAAAAAAAGTGATATTTTTGAAGGCTTTATGGAGGAAGAAGAGGTTTATCTCTCACCATTCTAAAAATGACAATGTAACTTTCTTTAAGAATCTATATAATGGGAGCTAAGCCTTGGCAGCATCTTGTGTATCACAACTAAATAAATAAATATTATTGCACCAACAACGATGGTCTTTGTCAAGCACATCAGTCCTTTCCATATGCCCTAATTCAGTACTCTTTGTGCTTTCAAATCCCTATTCAAAAGATTTGGCATTTGGGTGTGCTCCTAGGCCACTTTGAACATTCTTTTAATGCACTTAAGTTAATTTTAGTGGAAAATATTTTGTTCTCTATTTATGTAAAACAATAAAATTCAAAATAACAGATATAGAGGAACCAAGATAAGATTTAAAACCCCCATGACAACCCTCATCACCACTCTTCTTATCAGCAATTTAACTGTAGCTATAGATTAATCCTAGTTGCTATTTAATATATTATCAGTGCTATGTAGTTTACTTGGCAGTTTGACTGTCTTCATCATTGTTCTATAATTTCCTAAGATTGTGCTTGTAGGATATTCAATGGAGATTTGAAAATGTAAACTGCCATTATTGCTTGACTTAGACTTCTAATGGAAATGAATATGATACATAGATTTGAAATGTAGAAAAAGTGAAACAATCCTTTGGATATTTGCACTCTTTAGGGTTTTGGCACCTTCTCCTACTTATCATTAAGAATGTGTGGGATGGATGGAAATGGTATGCTTGTGAATGGGGGTTTGATAGATTTGGACAAGATATATGATTGACATACAACCTGAAAGGTGAGTCAACCAGCCCTTGACCAAATCTGAAATGGACCTTAGAATGAAATGCAATGCAATGACTAGTGTAATGATGCAATTTACTATTCTGATGCAAATACAGCAAACACAAAAAGTGACAAACAAATTCAGACAATTGAAATGGACGGGGCAGGACACTAAGCACATATCCTACAAGTTTGAAGTTGATTTTGGAGGACTAACTCGCCCTGGGCGAATACATCCTTGTAGAGGGATTTCAAATTAGTTTTTGCAGACCTCTGATGCCAGATCAGAGCTTCTGTTTCCCGCTTGTCGCACTGTCGGATCACTGTCGGATAATTCTGTAACTAAGTTTTCATGAGTTGTCAAAGGTAGGGTTCTGATTGCAACAATTGATAATTGATCTTCAAACTTCCTCCAATCTCCTTCAAACCTAAAACTTACACATTCAAAGAGAGAGGGAGGACTGTGCCATTTAGGGGCTTGCCTTAGTCAAACCCCGTGTTAGTGTTTCCACTTCCACAATAGCAATGTCAATGATAAAAAAATAAACGATAGGAAGGAATGATGAATCAACAAAGTGTTGCAACTCACCACCCTTCAATGGCTTCCTTGAAGGATTGAAGTCATGCACATCTCCTCAAGGTTTGAATCTTTCTTGCTTGAATTGCTTGAATCATTTGGAGACCTACAAGGATGTCTTTACAAACATGAACATGAACTCACATACACTTTGACATAATGTTTTGATCTTGAATTGCTGCAATAAATCTCTGAAATGTTGCTCTTGACTTGCTTGATAATGCTCTTGATAGTAATTTTTTGCTAGATTTTCGTAATAGTCTTCAAATGATGCAATAACTAGGTATTTATATGACCTACAAGGATGTCTTTACAAACATGAACATGAACTCACATACACTTTGACATGATGTTTCGATCTTGAATTGCTGCAATAAATCTTTGAAATGTTGCTCTTGACTTGCTTGATAATGCTCTTGATAATAATTTTTTGCTCGATTTTCCTAATAGTCTTCAAATGATGCAATAACTAGGTATTTATATGCAATTATTCTAATTTCCTGAAAATTAAATCCCGATAGCCGACTTTCAACATTTGAATTTCAAATAATAAAATGTCGACACCGACATATTTGAATTTGGAGCCAAAATAGGGGGACTAATTCGCCCTAGGCAAATATGTCCCAACCCTATTTTCCGAAAATTAAGGTGTCGAGGGCAAAGTATTAGGTTAATGCATTTGTTTTTCGCTTGCAATTTGTCGGTAATTGTCAAAAATGGGCCATAGAATGCATAATTTAGGAAATTAGGTGTTCAATTAGGTCCAATAACTTAAGAGGGAGCAAAACATAGTATGAAATCATCAAGGGTGACAATTTATGACGCTACAAGATTATAACTAGGATAATTGATAAGTAGGTAATAGGACTCTATCACCTTCAATTCTACAGTTGGACAGCACTCCTAGTGCAACAATAGTAGTAATATAAACCATAGCAGCAAAAATCTTTTGGGGAAAAAGTCGGCAAACCAAACGTATAAGATTTTTTGAAAAAATTGGGAAAAAATCGGATTTAAAAAAACATAAAAAATTGTAGAACAAGAGACAAAACTATTTTTTTTAAAATTGAAAGGCATTTCCATAGCATAGAGATATAGAGCACAAATAAAATAAAGAGTTTAACTAATGAATTGTAGAAAATAGATTTTGGTTGCTTATATTCATATCACTGATTATATTGCATTGCACATCTTTCAAAGCATTACTTCGCAGTGCATAACTAATAACTAGATGCTGATAGATGGAAAAATTTCAATTACAATATAGCTTGTACAAATTTAACCTATAAACTAAGTAAAAAGTTTTAAAAAATCAAATGTAGTCAATGACTCTTGCTACTACAAATAGAGCTTTGCTAGAGGGCTGCAGGTCCTGGTGATGAAGCTCCTAGTTTTGAGCCTCTCCTAAGTCGTTCAACTAGATGACCATCCAAGTTGACCTCTAGGACCTCAAAATCCTCAAGCTCAACAAAGTCATCATCACTAGCAATCCACTCAAACTCTAGATCAATCTCATCAAAGTCAATTGGCTCATCATCCTCAATGGTACCTAGTTTTGTCCATGGACAAATTAGTCTTGGGATTACAAGTGAAAAGCATTATGAATACAATTACAAATTTACAACTACGATTGCAACGATACTAAAAGTCTAACCTTGAGCTTTCTTTAGCTTCAAGCAGAGGTTGTGGTGAACAAACACCAAGTCATTCATTTGTGGTTGTGTTAGAGGGTTGTGTTTCTTCGAATGTATGTGTTCAAAAACACTGCAAGTACACTCAAAAGCGGATGAATTGCATGGCTGGCTCAAAATGTGTCTCGCCATCCACCTAAGATTTTTAGTTTTGTGACCAAAAAAATCCCACCATTTTGCTAAAAAACACATTATATGGAGATGATATCATGTAAGAATATCTTAAAATTTTAACGCATTTAATGATCATGTCCACAAAATAAAGAGATTGTCAAACTCTTATAGACTCTACCTAATTGCAAGGTCTTCTTGCCTTCCACGACAGCCTTAGATGAGAGAAAACCCCTTACTTGCTTGTACATTGGTAACTCTACCATAGCTTCCTATAATTGTTTTGTGGTAGCAAACATTTTTCCATGCATATGAGCAAGCCCTATGCAACCTCACCATCATCATGTCTAAATGAAGAGTTCTAGAACAAACTTGGATTAAGATAGTATCTTGTAGCATGGAGAGGAGAATGCATCTATCGATCCCATCTTCTATCAATTATGTCCCATAATGGCATATACTTGTCCCTGTTATTTTCCATCATATCCCTCATCACCTCCTTGGCCCTATCCATGGCCTCATACAATTCACTAGTCCCAAGACTTTTACTAGAGGCTCTAAAAATTCTACAACTTGTTCAACTCGATCCCAAAAACTAGCAGAATAAATGTACTCTATCATTGCTATGCCATCTACTTGATTTGTGAAGCTAGACTCCATCCACTCATTTGTTTCAAATTCATTTTTTGTTCGCAAAGAGTTTGTAGTGCAAGGAAGTGTTGCAAATCTTGTCACCCCTGGTCGAACTAACTCCTTGCCCTATGTGAAAGAGTGCATCATACACAAAACCCTTGTGTGATTATAGATTGATTTGGTAACTGTGCGAGCCTTTTGCAATACCTCCTTAACCCATTCAAGTTTTCCAATGTCCTCTAAGGTTAGATCAAGGCAATGTGTTGCACATGGAGTAAAAAATATGGAGGGGTTTTTGTCTGTCAGGAATCTCCCAACAACAACACAAGCAACAGCAATATCTGTAATAAATTGAACCACATTTTCTAGCCCTACATCTTTGACCACCAAGTCATACATCTCAAACAATGCAGTTGCAGAATTGATTGTGTCTAATGCATCCACAGATTTCAAAAAAAATGTGCCAATATAGCAGGACACGAGGAAGTTGATGAGTGTTTCATTCCTCCTATCTGTCCATCCATTTGACATTATGGTGCAACCAGTCTTTGCCCACTCTAGTCAATGTTCATCAAGAACATCATTAATATCCTGTACTGCACAATTAAGCATAGCAACCCTCAATGACTCATAAGATGGGGCTTTGAACCCAGGACCTATAGCTACAATAGCATCCACCATACCTTGCCAGTATGGAGATCTGGCAACATGGAATGGCAAGCTAGAGTAGTACCAGAAATTTGCTGTTGTCTTCTTTACTTTTTCATGGACAATCTTCCTCCATCTTGTACACTCCAAAGTTGTCTATGATCCTGGTGTAGTATGAGATGCAAAGAGAAAATTAATGTTTCCTCCACCTGTGTTTGGGCCACGTGTTGTAGAAGGTGTTGACCCAAATTCCCTACAAAACACATGTGCACCATTTTCCCCATCAAAGTGATTCCTCCTATCTTCTGTAGAATTAGAGTCTATTTCAACCCCAATGCTTGCCTTCTTAGCCTTACCCTAATAAATCACTTCAAGAGCTTGTCTTGCCTGATACGTGACATCTGCAGAGCATTTTGTACAAATAATGGTGTTATTTCCTGGCTCCTTTGCCAAATGCCATTTGAAGCAATAAATGCCACTGTTGATATCATTCAAACACCAATTGCATTTAACCTTGGTTGTACCCAA
This sequence comes from Sequoia sempervirens, assembly GCA_007258455.2. NCBI lineage: Eukaryota > Viridiplantae > Streptophyta > Pinopsida > Cupressales > Cupressaceae > Sequoia > Sequoia sempervirens. The sequence continues at coordinate 8,634 of VDFB02031023.1, read as the reverse complement.
GAATGATGTGCAATGTGTCCATGCAAAGTCTTCCTAGCGTGGAATTACGACCTATTTTGCAAAAACATTTTAATTTAGTCTAGTATAATACACATTAAACATCGATTCAACACCTTCTACAACATTGTTAACTTCTCGTACGTAACAAACAATAACATATTCACAACACTTCATCGTATGTACAGCAGCAAAAGTAATTTGATGATATGGCTTTTTCATTTAATTTGGCTCTATCTAATAAAAATGAAATTTGTTTGAAGACAATGATCTGCATTATTTGATGATGCTCATTCTATGAATATGGAATTATTTTATTTCTGCCAGAAATAACTATGCAACATGCAATGTAAATGTCGGGTTACATTATGCATCCAATTCTCCTACACATTCATAGGTGATAAAAGTTAATTCTTTAAAACATGAAGATTTGTTACCAATAATTTACTTGTGTGTTAAAAACTTATGGCTAAGAACTTTAACTATTTCATGCTAGAATATTCATTTGTCTCACTTAAAGTCTTAAACTACATCAAGTCATGAAGCCTCACTTGCTTTATGATCTACCTATTATAGATCTCACTTGATCAACTATAAAACAAAGCCTCAATTGTGTTTATTATTCCAATGTTCTTGTTCATCTAATGTGTCCCTTTGCATTTATATCATACTAGCATTCTTTACAAATACAAGGTTATATATAGGAGCCTATCCCAGAGCATCACTTAGACTAATTAAAGGTGAATGAACAGCTTTTTCGATAAAAATCCTGAGGCATACAATTTTTCCTTGCTTGGAAGCAGACTCCTCTGTCCAAAATTCCAATTGTACCAAAGCTCTTTTTCTTTCCAATCACAAGAAGGTCAAGGCAATTACACATCACAGCTCTTTCACATTTGCATCTTAACACTTCAAAAGACAAATATACCACAGAATACTCAGGTTGCTTGGCTTTGCCTACTCCATGATTGCAAAATATGAACAAAATCTAAAATGGAGGTGAAACAAAGAAAGAGGATTATCACTAAGGAGGGCGGGGAATAAGTAAATAGACAACATACAAGTCATAAAAATAATTGACAACCAAAGGATTCTTTGAATCTTACTTTGATTTAATTTGCAATCTGCTTCAAACTGTCTTCTTTCCCAAAATTTTGATTTTATATACAATTGCTTGTTGTAATTGTATTTGGTTGCATGTTTTCTACACAATCTAGAGTGTAATTAATAATTATCACTGTCAAAGATAATAGTGTCGTGAGGACAAAAGATTGTATGATGAAAAATATTTAATTAAACCCCATCATAGAATCAGACTAAATTCTTGTGATGCACTTCTGTTTTTGGGGAGTGGTTTCATGAAACTATTTGTTCTCCTTTAATTTGAATTCATCTCTAGTAAATTATCTTCTAGAGATGGGGGAATACTATTTCTACTTAGAAAGCCAAATTCCTTTTTCCTTTTCTGACTTTCTTTTGATTTAGAAATACACACACCTTTGAATCTTGTCCATATAATCTAATTTTCCTTGTTTAAAAAATGTGGGTTTTAAAAAGGAATTTGCCTCATAATATTTTACAATTTACTTTTCTTCAATTTAGGTGAATATACTAAAACAATCAATTTGTCCCCTAATAATCTAAATCAATGGGTTGAGTTTTCCTCCCTTTCTTGTCTAACAGCCACTCCTTTATGAGAATGTGTTAATGTCTTCGTAATCCTATTAGAAATTTTAGAACTTAGGTAGTTTTGCCAACATTTTCTGAGAATTATTGACTAAGGTAGAAAGATGCACCTCCTAGCGGTCAATAGTCCACAAAGAGGCCCAAATTATATTGAGGTCAATTCCCACAATCTAAGTTCAATTGCTTTAATAAGCCTACATCATGATGATGAATAAGGGCCACAATCACAAAACAAAGGTGGCTCTTTGTTACCAAGAGATTTGTAGTCGCAGAAGTAGTAGAAGATGAAAACTACGCAGGTTGTGGTGTAGTCTTTTAACCAGAAATCAAACAATGAAGTTACCATACATCCAATAGTTTCATTATTTCGGCGGGCCATTTCTGCAAATAATTTATGCATTGCTGGAAATAATGAAAAATTACAGCAAGAAATAATTGCGCGCCTACGTCTTCTAACACCTGTTAAGTCGTCGATGGATGCCCTATCTCAAGTCTGCCATCGTACCTCCAATACGCAGCGTGGTTGAACAAAATCGCATGGTTGCAACTTATAAGTTTTCACGCGCTTTTCAGGTTAGGTTTTTGTGGGTGTTTGTCAGGTGTTTTTCAACAGTTTTAGATGCGACTTCAACACAATTTTAATGCAAGAAAATCGTTGAAATTTGTGTTTTTTAAAGTCAACAATTTTTTCAAGAATCGCAAATTTTTTCAAGGAAAAAATTGTGCCGGGTGCCGACTCAATGGAAATCGCGATTAATCGCGATTTTTTCAAAACTTCTACTTCTTTGATAGTTAGAGTACAACGATTACAAATTATTAATTAATCAACGATCATGTAATTCCAAATCATAAAATTTACATTTAAGTTGGAACATCAAATGGATGTGCTGGCGTAGCATCTGATGCAGAGAAAGAAGAGAAAGTAATTTAGGTATTAGCTCTCTAATTCTGATAAATATTTTTATATAGTTTAAAAAAGTATAAATTATATTAAAACATGAATAAGTCATAAAAATTGCAGATATACAGCATCCATCATTCATAGAACAGCAAGGAATACACAAGTTCTTCACCACATCAATAGCAAGTGAAGCTTCTACCTCTTCCAAAGTTTTGTCTTTCTCTAAGGTGCTTCCTCTTCCTCTAGGATGCAAATTATAATTTTCATTAGAAGAAGTACTAGATTTTGCTTCATTCCTTTGCTGTCTTTTGTCGTCACCAAACTGTCCTCTCCCTTTAACAGATCTTCCTCTTCCTATGGAGGTGTTTTGTTGCTTTCTAGTTAGTTTTTCTTCAGCTCTCAAGGCACAACAACAGACTTCTACAAACCTTATCTGATCATGCTAAACTCATCTTGAATAGCAAAACAAAGTCCATTTATATATCCTGCAACCTTTTCCTGATCATCCTCAATATGATCTACCTAAACGTTGAGTTGGTAAAATTCTTTAGTGTAGGCTTGTTATCTCTGTTCGCTGATTGCAAGTGTTTGCTGATGGTTTTGTGTTTTGTTTCATGTATCTTTCATGGTTTTCATTGCATGCATTATATACGTAACATAAAGATGGAAAACTGGGAATAAATTTTGCTTTTCATATTGGAAAAATCAACTCATAAATAGTACATATGATAGCAACTCAAAATCAGATTAATAACAAACATATATCAGACCTGATATTGATCAAATTCATACCTGATAAGTCTTCTAACAGCAGCAAAAACACTTCAAACTTGCACCGAACAGCACATGCATGAGAACCAACGAACACCTCAGATTTCTATGCCCTCAACCACCCTCTCCAATGCAGAATAATGCAGATGATGGCCTTTACAACAGCAGGCTTCAATAACCCAGAAAAAACTCCAAACAAGGGCGGCCTCTAATATAGAGCGATCTGCCTTAGTAAATCAGCCTTCAACCCAAAAATGCAAACAAATATATGAAATGTAACTCCTACGAGAGAGGAATCCAATGGAGCTATACCCAGAAAGAGTCTTCAAGCATGCACTGAGCTACAAGCCTCTTTCCATTTTCTGTCTCTGGTAAAAGTAATTTTCAGACCTCCGAAATCAATCCTAAATCATCACCAAACCCATACCAAAATGAAACCAATAGTTCAACACACCAAATACCAAAAACCCACTTCAAAAGTACTCAAAGATCTTCATCTTTTCACTCCAAAAATACTCTAGATCATTAAAACTGTGAAGCCCTAGGTGATTCCTGAGATAGAACCACTCCAAATCCAGCTAGGGTGGATCTCTCACCACCGAAACCAGCTCCAAATGATAAGGGTTTTCGTCCTAAACATACAGCAGCAATATTCTGGGAATAATCCAACATCTTGTTAAGTTGTCAACTCAAATATGTCCAAATGAGGCCCAAAAAGAAGCTTTATAGAGCCAAGAAGGAATTAGGGCAACCAAATTTCAAATTTGTTTTCCCTCCAAAAGCCAATGCCCCCTTCACATGAGTCTTTTAATTAAAATAATTCAAAATACCTCCCTCGGGCATCCATGCTCCTAAGGAAACTATTTTGCTTTTGTTGCCTTCTAAAACAACGTTAAGTAATTACATTAGGCTCCAAGGTGCTTTTTACATGACCCCCTGACCCCTTCACTTAAGTTAAAGAAACTTTATAAAAATAACTTAAGTGAGAAATACAAATAATAATTAAATTGAACCTTAGCCATGCCAATGCCCAAACTGGAAATAGACACTGATGAAGTGGCCTAGGCCGAGACTAGTTACCACAAATAGACTTACTATTTATAACAACTGCTAAAAATAGTAAATACTCCAAATCATCAAACTAGCACAAAACATTAGAGTTCACCTAACAACTGCCACACACTACCCAAACAACAAACCCTGCACTGCACTGCTACCAAGACCAGTTGCTAAATATAGTACTTATTAAAAATAGTAAGTGAGTCAAAACCAAACTAGCTCAAATAAGGACACTGAAAATGGGGACATTACACTTGTACACTCATTTCCTTTTGCATTAGATTCTGTAATTGCTTCAACAAATTAAGATGATATTGTAATGTCCCTTTTGGAGGCGAGCAAGAAAAAATAATATTTTATTATTTTTGATTTTGGCGCTAGAGGAAGAGGTTAAATGATAGTTATTATACTTTTGGTGAAGCTAAAATATTTTTATGTATTTTATTTGGGGCTGGGCGACCCCCTTTTTGGGAGTTATAAGGAGAAAATAAATAAATAAAATATAATAATTTTAAATTGTGAGTTTGGCGCCCACATGGAGGAATTAAAAATAAAATAAAAAGCCAATTTTAAAGGGAGAAGTTGGCGCCCAAATTGGGTTGGCCAAGTTGGAATAATAAGGGGTGATTGCTATATATATAAAAGGTTCATTTAGAGGTTTTGGGGGGGAGGATACATTATTCTTTAGTTCTGATCAGCAATTATTGCAGCCATTCCAAGGACGAAAACCCTTGTGAATAGTGGGTGAGTTGGACGAAAACCTAGCTCATCAATGGAGGATTTCATGATGAAGGTTCACTTGCACTTCAATGGATTTTGGTGATAAATTTTCATGCTCTAATTTTCAGATCAGTTATTGGTGACTTTGGAGGGCAGATTTGATGCTATTTTGGCCTAGGGTTTCACCCTAGTGTGGAGCACCTAAGTTGCTATTGGTGTACCTTGATTTGGAGGGTCGAATTTGGTAAGATTGGAGGTTTTTGACAAGTTTCAGAGGTTGCAAACCCTTACCTACAGACCAGCAGGCCAGCACACCATTGTGGTAGGGTTTTGGAGGCATTTCGTCATATATTTGCATTCATCTTTGCATCTTGTGATAGCTAGAGCAGTTCGCCCAATTAGGGTTAGGTCAGACCAACATTTTATTGCATATTTTGGCTTGTAAGTAGGGTTTCTTCATATCAGCAAACTATTGTACTTTTCTGGGCATGTTGGAGCCCATTTCATGATGAACTTGAATAAATATTAGGTCTAATTTTCTAGCAGCAGAACTGAACAATTGATAATCAGATTTTGCATGTGTTTGGATGGACATTTTGGTGTTTCATATTGCTGGTTATATTCATGTCTGAAATTAGATATAATTGCTATGTTATTTGAGGCAATTGGGAAGGATATATATTGTTGTTCTTGCATGTTTGAAATCAGAAATATTACATCAGCAGTTAGGGTTTGAGCAGAAATTTTGAAGTGCAGAAACCAAGGCAGAAAATTGTGTTCCAAAAATCAAAAAATTAGTAAATATCCTGGTTGGGATATTTTAGTGGTATCAAAGCTTGGATTTTGCTAGCCTGAGGGTCTTTAATGCAATCAACATTTTTATTTTATTACCATGGAAGAGCAAGACAGCAAGAAGAAATGGGTGAAAGTAGTCCAAGGAGGAATGATCAGCCACGGGGAAACTTTTTGCATGCTTTTGCCCAACAGCAACAACAAGTGTTGCAAACTTTGTAAGACCAACTAGTAGCTGTGATTAGAGATTTAAGAGTCGACCAGCATACCCTAAGAGCAAACAGCAGTGCCAACAACAATAACATGGGTAGAGCAGCTACCTATACAAGGAGAGCCACTACTATAGTATCGGATAGGCCACTTCGGCCTACTTCTGTGGAAACTACACCCGAGGAAGAGGAAGAAGACACTCATGTTAATGATGATATAATGGTTGCATATGATGAGTACCAAGCACTTCCAGAGGACATTAGGGCTGCCATTAACCTACATCAATACATGGACCAGCGAAGGAATAAGAAGAGAGGCAAGCAAGAAAGGCAACCTCAAAGGCAACACAAGGAGTACAAAGAAGCATTGAACAAGGTTCCTCTCCCCCACTTTGACGATAAGACAAGTGCTAGAGCATGGGTACATAAGTTAGACACATTTTTGAAGCTTAAACCCATGACGGAAGAGGATGCAATTCAATTTGCAACTATGCATCTAGAGGGAGTAGCCTAGGATTGGTGACATCATGGGCTTGTGACACAAAACCATGCACTGATTCATTCTTATGAGGAGTTCACAAACAAGCTCATTACAAGGTTTGATAGGAAAGATATTGAGGTCTACTACAGAGACTTAGCACAACTGAAACAAGTTGGGCGTGTGGTTTTATACATAAATGAATTTCAACAGATTGTTGTGATGGTACCAAATATGACAGAGAGAAGGGTGACAATGTTATTTGTGGAAGGATTGAATGATAAGTTGAAGGGGTTGGTGAAGGCTCTGTTGTGCCCAATCAAAAAATTTGCATCATTAAGGAATTTTGAAAAAGAGTGGTCAAAGTCTTGAAAAAAAATTTGGCAAAAGTCAAAATTTCTAAAAATAGAAAGTTTCTAAAAATAGACTTGATTCAGAGTTTTTTGGGTTTGTTGTCAAACGGATGCTGGAAAATTTTCTAAAAATAGAATCTATGTTTGGAGGGCTCTAACCAATTCTAATTGGGAGAAAATACTTCCCAATTAGGCTGGTCCAGTTAGAATCGTCAAAAGGTCAAGATTTCTCTGGTGGGTTAATTCTGCTTTTTCAGAAGGCGAAGCATGAGCTCCAAGGTCATCAATGGAGGATTATCTGCTACTAGGTATCAAATTCAAAGTCTCAAATGTTGTGCAGATAACGTCAAACTGTCAACGACCAAGAAAAGGTGAAGTTCACGCAAAACGGAGGCAAATCTGAAAATGGTGAAATTTATGAAAAAAATTCTAACTTTGGTATGCCTAAGTGTCAGAACCCTGGTGGTTCTCAAATTGAAACCCTAATTGTTTTTGTGTTGTTTTTGCAAATTTTCGGTTTTTTTGTGTTTTTGAGGGTTTTACAGGCAAAATGTAAAGCTGCGATTTTCTCAATAATTACAATTAAATTCATAAAAAATCACATGTGCATTGTAATACATAGGAAATGCTCAGAATGCCAAGGCGTATCATTTATTTCATTGTCCAGAGCACTTACAAAGACAAATAGCAATATATAAATGAAAATACAGATTTATTATCAAAACCTGATTTCCTTCTTGCAGCCGCCAAAAGAATGATGAGAACAGTACGACTGAAAGAAAGGATGAATCTCTGGTCACTGTAATTGATGCTGAACCACTGAACACCCAAGGCGCACCCCAACTGGTTGCTAGAAGTTAAATTCTGATGGTTTCCACTGACTACTGAAAAGGTACGGCCTGTTGGTACAGAAAAGTACGGCCTACAGCAGCAGCAAGAATATGGTACGGTTTCTTGAAATGTGTGCCAGATCTCAGGTAAATAACCACTGAAAGATTCGCCTCTGCTGGTAGATGTTTATTCTCTGTGAATCTCGGAATGAATAGCTCAGTAAACGCAAACTGTGATCTCGGTGTGAAATCACCAAGTGCAAGCTTCAGCTGATATTGCACAGCCTCAGTCTGCCTGATCTCTGAAGAGTTTTCGTTCTCCAGAAACGATCGTCTGCCAGAAACCCTAGGGTTTGCAAACTCCAATGCTCAGAGCAAAAGACAAATTAGAATATCATATCATAATGGTTCGATTTGCCTTTCATTGAATAAATATATCCTCTTCTTTAAAATTCGACCCAATGCTCTTTTTTAATAATCATTTAATAAAATGATTAAATTCGTCCTTTTAAGACTTAGGAGAAATTCATTTTAATTGATTTTTGTTTGTTTTTGCAAATTTTCGTTTTTTTGTATTTTTTTGAGGTTTTTACAAACAAAAGGAAAATTGCGATTTTCTTATGAAAATGATAGAAAATTCTAATAAATTCAAATCTTCTTGCAAATAGTTCAAAATAGCTCAGAGAACATATGCGCACCAATATATATTTTTTTAAGAGTTTCTACAATGCCAAAATCTGAATAAGAAATGCAATACATGAGATTTTATTAAAGAACCTGGGTGGCGGCTGCATTTAATGAGGATGGTATGGCCACATGGTATAAAGACTCTTCAGGC